>QRDG01002265.1:524894-759182 GCA_012064385.1 Puccinellia tenuiflora
CCTCATGACAAGCAAGGTTTTTTAGATTTGTGAGAGCAGCTGGTTCTTAGAAGAGCGAGTACGCTCCTCTTTCTCCTTGGTTTCACCACTGTCCAATGTTTGGGCTGATTTCTCAGTTTTGCATTGCGCGGAGGAGAATTGTGAGTTGTTTTTGCTTAAGATGCTCTCGGGTTGATTCAAGTGAAGACGTAATCCATCGACACCGGGTGAAAGGGGGGAAATGACCCTGCTCGTCACAAGTTATATCTAGCTCTCTACTGCTCCCTCATGAGCTTAAAAACAGAGGCACAAAAAGAAGTGTTTTGAATTTTTAAAGATAGCACATGACAAATTTACTTGGAATGGCAGGAAATACCATGCATTGGCAGATATGGTGGACACAGCTGGCGAGAAAGTTTGGCTTTGGGGATTGGATGCACGAGTGAACCATACACTCAGTACGAATTTTTGGGCTTAGCAAACAAGGTATTTAAAGTAAACATCTAATAATAACCGGTAACATAACAACATAAGACATTTACCAGTCATAAGCATAAAAACTCTACACCGTCTCCCTTGTTGACCAAACAATTCATTTGATGAAAGATTAACACTATGAATTAACAACTATGAAAAACCACACAATTTCAAGCTTTCAACCATATTTCTTTACTAATCAATTCCACCTAAATAACCAGCAAGTTTAAGCATTCAACTAACATCTCAAAAAAATTCATAAGCATCAAGTATCCACACCATGATCTACAAAACTATGCAGGCTTTTCATTTTATTCTATCATCACACAAACATCATTTTGTCGCATTGACAATTCAAGCAATTTTTCAACAACAAATCTCCAACAAGTATAAGTGAAGAACAAGAGAGTTTAACATAACAACTAGCAGCTCTAAACAAGATAAAAGCTAAAAGCGAGAGCTTACTAGAAATAGACAGTAGCTAAGAATACTCAACAAGATATAAGCGAAGCAAAGGATTATTCAAACGAAAAGGCGGAGCGTGTCTCTCTCCCACACAAATAAAGCTAGGATCCAAACAAAGATATGACCAGCAAACAAACAAACAAAACTGAAAGTAAAAAAGGCACTCCAAACATAGCACATAATATGTAAAGTGATAAAAAACGAAGTTCAACGAAGACGACCTTATGATAGTCGATGAAGATGAGGGGATGCCTTGGGCATCCCCAAGCTTTGACTCTTGATAATTCTTGATATTCAGAGGGGGTGCCATGGGGGAATCCCCAAGCTTGAGCTCTGATCCATCCTCGATTTCTTCATATTCCTCTCCTTTGGAACTTAAAAACTCTCTTCACACAAAACTTCTCATAATTGATTAGAGGGTTAGTGCTCATAAATTAAAAACGCACATGTGTTCAACTTAGGACAAATTGCAACCAACTCCATTAGACATTAGCTACAGTTTACTAAGCCTCAATGTGGTACTCTACCCCTAGAGTATCACATATGACGATGGTAAAGAGACAAATGCAAAATAGAAGCAGAATCTGTCAAAATCTGAGCAGTCTGTAAAGATTAAATTTTTCGAAGAACTTCTGCAACTCAAATCAGAAAACTCGAAACTAACGAAAGATAGATAAAGGCATCAGGCTTGCTGTAAAAATTATCAGAAAAAGATAAAATTCTGGTGATTTTAGGATTTTCGTGCAACAGACGCACATAATCTGTTTTGGACAGCAACTCAATACCTCGCACTTTCAATGCATTAGAGGCTAAACTTGGCACAACAAACCAAAAGAAAAAGATACAATGAAGTTGCTACAGAGGTAATAACTTCATAACTCAACAAAATAAAAAGGCAAACTGAAAATAAAAGATGGGTTGCCTCCCAACAAGTGCTTTTCTTTAACGCCTTTTAGCTAGGCGCAATGCCAAATATCAAGTTTTTCCGGAGGCCTTTGCAACATCAAAATCATAGCTTGACCTTATGATTGATTCAAAATGAAGCTTCTTTCTCTTTCTATGGAAGTGCTCCATCCCTCTTCTAAGGGGGAACTGAAACTTTATATTTCCCTCTTTCATATCAACGGTTCTTAAAAACGGTCTTCCCAAAATAATAGGACAAGAGGCATTGCCTCAATATCCATAACAATAAAATCAACGGGAACATAATTATCATTCACAACAACAAGGACATCATCAACTCTACCCAAAGGTTTCTTTTTAGAAGAATCAACAAGATGAACATTTAAATAACATTCTTCCAAAGGATTTAAATCAAGCATATTATAGAAACTTTTAGGCATAACAGAAACACTTGCACCAAGATCACATAAAGCATTGCAATCAAAGTCATTTATTTTCATCTTAATAGTGGGTTCCCAACCATCTTCTAACTTCCTAGGAATAGAGGTTTCAAGCTTTAGTTTTTCTTCCCTAGCCTTGATAAGAGCATCGGTAATGTGTTTGGTAAAGGCAAGATTTATTTTACTAGCATCCGGTGTCTTAGCAATTTTTTGTAGGAACTTAATGACTTCAGTAAGATTGCAAATGTCAAAATCAATTTCATCATCTTTAAATAAACTAGGAGGATCCTCTTTAGTGGTTTGGATAGTATAAACTTTAACAGTTTTCCTATTCATTTCAGCAATTCTAGCTTCTTCAGCCTCTCTAGCCCACCTAGCTTTCAAGAGAGCCATATCCTTTCATTTTCATTAATTTGAAGAGAGATAGAATTTAAAGATTCAGTATGTTTGTCTTGATTTGGAGTGGTTCTAATTTTCAAAATCTCAACATCATGAGCAAGAACGTCTACTTTAGAGACTAAGCTATCCAATTTTTCCAACTTCTCTTCAACAGTTTTGTTAAAAGCTTTTTGCGAAGTGATAAATTATTTTAAAACATTCTCAAGATCAGAGGACACATTCTTATTAGGATTAAAATAACTACCATAGGAATTACCATAAGAGTTGCCATTATTGGGAGGATAAGGCTTATAGTTGTTACTACCAAAATTATTTCGATAAGCATTATTGTTGAAGTTGTTTCTATTAAGAAAATTAATATCAACTTGATCCTTTTCTTGGGCAATTAATGAAGCAAGAGGAACATTATTAGGATCAATATTGGACTGATTGGTAGCAAGCATAGACATGATCATATCAACCTTATCACTCAAAGAGGAAATTTCCTCGACAGAATCTACCTTCTTACCACTTGGAGCTCGTTCGGTGTGCCATTGTGAATAATTTGTCATCATATCATCCAAGAGTTTAGTTGCTGAACCTAATATTGTGGACATGAAGGTGCCTCCCGCGGCCGAGCCCAAAAGGTTTCTTGAAGAAAAATTCAAACCTGCATAAAAGTTTGGATAACCATCCACATAGTTAATCCATGCGTGGGACAATTCTTAACCATAGATTTCATTCTCTCCCAAGCTTGAGCAACATGTTCATTATCAAATTGTCTAAAGTTCATAATGTTACTCCTTAGTTCTATGATTTTAGCAGCTGGATAATATTTTCCAATAAAAGCATCTTTGCATTTAATCCAAGAATCAATGCTATTTTTAGGCAAAGACAATAACCATTCTTTTGCTCTCCCTCTCAAAGAGAAAGGAACAAGCTTCAGTTTTATGATGTCACTTTCCATCTCTTTATACTTTTGCATATCACATAACTCAACAAATTTATTTAAATGAGAGGCAGCATCATCAGTACTAGCACCAGAAAATTGCTCTTTCATAACAAGATTTAGCAAAGCAGGCTTAATTTCATAAAATTCCGCTTTAATTGGAGAGCATATAAAATCATTGTTATTAGTGCTAGTAAAGTCACAGAACTTAGTGTTTTCAGTAGAAGACATAATGATAAGATAAAATAACAAGACAGGAATAAAGACTACACTAATTTTTTTTTGGTTTTGAAATTTTGAAACAGGAAAATAAACTAAACGAGAAACAAAGCAAGCAAGACAAAAACAAAGTAAAGAGATTGAGAGTATGAGACTCCCCTTGCTGCAGCTCCAAAGTCCCCGGCAACGGCGCCAGAAAACTGCTTGATAAGTGCTGGCGAAATTGGCGGAGAATAATCTTCTTATGTGTCTTTAGTGCGTTCCCCGGCAAACGGCGCCAGAAAACTGCTTGATTGTGGGGATTAATAAGCACTGGCAGAGTTGGGTGGTGCCCCAAGCGAAGGCGGAACTGTAGATAGTAGCAGTTTTCCCTCAATTAAAGAACCGAGGTTTATCGAACCAGTAGGACTTTGAAATCAACAACGAGGTGAATGTAGAAGATCTCTGGCGCTTAACCTTCAACAGACGTGGACCTGCACACACTCAACCAAAATACTTTGCCCCCAACGGCGGAGAGGTTGTCAATCTCTCCGGTCTCGCAGAATACAAAGCGGTTAATTGTATGATGAAATGAAATAAATGCAAAAGTGACCAGAGGAGAAATGATGATTAAAAGCAAGTAAATGAGGTTGTAAACAATGTAAAAAGATGGACCGGGGCTATGGGTTCACTAGTGGAGTCTCTCAAGTAAATAAAATATGCATGTGATGGGTGAACGAATTACAGCTAGGCAATTGACAAGATCATGACACAAACCCAATTTAGCTATGACAAAAAGAACATGATAATATTTATGGAGGCATCACGACAAGGAACAAAGACCGTTGAGTCCAACTGCATCTTTGTCTAATAAGTCCACCGTGGAATCGCTATCCAGCCTGTCACCCAAGCGTATTAAGTTGCAAGCAACAGAAAAATGCATTAAGTAAAGCGCATGATGTAAGCAACACTAATATCAAATGAGACACTAGCACCACTGTTTTACCCTTAGTAGAAACAGCACACCCTCGCCCTTAAACGTTTCTGTCACTCCTGCCCAGGAACAAAAGGGGGCATGAACCCACTATCTAGCATAACTACCCTCTCTTGGAGATACACACAATCACTTGGCCAAAGTAACTACGCACATCGGAGAGCATGCAAGAAAATAAATAACTCATATAAGAATCATGCACAATCCAAACATAACTTCATAATCCATCGGATCCCAGCAAACACATCACATAGCATTACAATAATCGATCTTGATCATGTTAGGTAGCTCAAAAGATCGTAAGACATGAAGCACAAGGGTGAGAGACTACCAACTAGCTACTGCCATGGACCCGTAGTCCAAGGTGCGACTACTCACACATCATCCCGGAGGAAGGCATGGCGATGAAGAGCCCTCCGGGATTGATCTCCCCTCCGGCAGAGTGCCGGGATCAGCTTCAGATGGGACCCCGAACTAGGGTTCAATATGACGGCGCGTCGGGGTCGAGTTTCTGGAAAATAATGGCCGCCCTGACGTTTTTAGGGTTTAGGCAATTTATAGGCGTCGGAGGGCCGCGAGGTGAGGTCCCACGGGCAGGGGCGGGCCCCACCCGTGGGTCCACCCTGACCCGCGGCAGGGGGGCGCACCTGCCCCCTGGGCCTCCCCTCCGGCTCTCCTTTGGACTGGGACTTCGTCTTGGCGTATAAAAAATCCTCAAAAATTTCCAGCGCGTTCCGAGAATATTTCCAGAAGTAAATTTCTGAAACAAAAAGACAGCAAAAACAGGGAACTGGCACTGGGCATCTTGTCAATAGGTTAGTCTGACAAAATGCTTAAAAATGGTATAAATGACAGTAAAAACATGTGACAATATCACAAAACTAGCATGGATCACTCAAAAATTATAGATACGTCGGAGACGTATCATAGCAAAGGAGCTATTCCAACGCCAACTTTCTTGAGCTGATCTGCTCAGTCCTTTTTGGAAATCTTCATCATGGGAACCAGGTGGATTAGTGCGTCTTCCGAACCCTCTCCCAAAGGCCGGACCACCTCTTCCTCTCCCATTGCCGCGACCAGCCCCTCTTTCAAAGCCTCTGCTTCTCCCCTCATCTGCCAAATAAAATCTCCCCATTCAAGTTTAGAAGCATCATGCTCTCCAGTACCGCATTCCTGGTACCAATGCCCAAGTAGACCACAATTCCCACAGAATGTCGGCAGCTTCTCATACTTTATTTGATACCAATCTTTCTTCCCAGCTCTGGTGATCGGAGCAAAACGAACAAGCATTTTGTTGATATCAAGTTTCACCCTGATACGGACAAAAGCGCCTACATAACCTGCCGGCAATTCGATCTGGACCTCAGATATTTCACCCATATTATGACACATACCTCGGACAACCGCTTCTTTCAGATAGTTGTCTGGGAGTTTGAGCACCCTAGCCCATACAACAACTTTATTCAGAATAATAGAGCTAGGGTTCGTGAACCCGTCGTATTCCTCGGTTAACACCGCCTGATTCTGGAACAGCCACGGTCCTCCCTTTATGGTTGTGTTCCAATCTGCAAGACACCCGAACTAAATCGCGAAGAGGTTCTCTTCAATCCTTCGCCATCGCACCTGTTTAGCAGGATCCACGCCGATCTCATCTCCGAGTACAGAGCCGATGGGCTAAAACCTTTGGTCGTGTACACCTTTGCAATTGCTAGCCACTTAGCCCGAAGATCCGCCGCTTCCGCCTCATCTTCCCACACGAAGTCGTCCTCTTCTTCCTCTTGGAGATCTAACCTTTTGAGGAGATCGCCCACATCCTCTTTCCCCGCTCGCTTCTGACTTGATTCCCCATCGCCCGCCATGGCAAGCGATCAAGAAGACTCACGGAGGCTCACGCCGCCGGAGGAGAGCAAAACCCTAGGTTTTTCGCTAGGGGAATCCTAGAACTAGACCACGGTTGTACAGAGACACAAAGTAACAAACCCGCTAGTTCTCTAGCAGTGCTCTTATGGACAATGCATGTTAATTTCTTTCTACTTTATCGAGCTTTGTTCCATAATAATCGCGCAAATGCATAAGCACTGTTTTACTTGCGAGAACAAGAACGCTCCTCTCTTGACCATGGTTTTTCCCCCAACAAAAAGGGTCACATGCACAGACATGTTCCAGGCTTTGGAAGAGCCAACAAGGCGTAAGATCCTCCATCTTCCCTGCAGGCCATCTATCATCCTCTCTGTACATACCGACGACGCAGCATATCCCGTACCGGAGCGCCTCTTCTGTACATGAGTAATTCTAACAGTGAAGTCTGGACATATGCCGAGGCCTTCCTATCTATATATGGAGGGCAAGAGCTCAATATCTCATGTTTCTATATGGGTTGTATGTTGTGTTTTGGATCTACTAGATTTTGGGTAGTTTTTTAATGTGACTGTTGTTTCCTCCCTTTGCGTGGTGAATTTGTGAATCATTTGTTCAGTTTGCGACATTGCCATTGTGTGTCTCATTTGCTCTGAGATGAACTTATATTATGCTCTCTGCATTCATATTCGTAGGACAAATATGGTTTGCTCAAGTCATCTGGTGAACGATTCTGATGATTGAATCTTTATGGACTGGGTTGGCAGATGAGCCCGATGGCGAAGCTCGGGGAGGTGATGTCGTGCCCGGTGGAGGTGGCCATGGCGGACCAGAGGCTGGCTGAGATCGACGCGCTTTTCACCACCCATTCCGGCTTGCCCTTGCTCGACAGCGAGGGGAGGTGCATCGGGGTCGTCTCCAAGAAGGACAAGGCCAAGGCCTCCAATGGGGTCAGTGCTTTAGTTCTCTTCCTCTTCATCATTAACCCTTTTTTTTTTTGCACGCCTACCATTTACTTGCAGTTGCTAGTTGCCACTCCTACCCCAGTACGCATCCTTTCACAAAATGAATTAATGTTGAATTTGTTCTGCGCATTTGAGGAATTGGATCATCACATTACGCGTATATGATAACAATGTATCTTCTGAAGGGGGCGTGCCTTTTGTTGGAGAGAAAATGCGCATCCTGAACCAACTGTTTGGTACCTACTAATCTGGAATTCAATCGTAAAAAATGTGTCGGGCATAGATGGAGAATTTCATTTGAGCTAGAGTACATTGCAATATATTTCTGTCCTGTTTGATCTGTCGAACATGGATTTATGCCAAATTCAGTTGTATGCTTCGCCCATTGTCAAATTCAGAGTATCACTAGCTGAACTTTCTATTTATGTTGAATGCCGAATCAGATTAAGGCATTAAGCTAACCGGTAACGTTTTGAAGTACCTTAAGGTTGGTATTGAATATTTAGGCATTAGACTAGGTGGCGTAACCTTCAAAAAATAACCTCAAATGCAAGAAATATCTGTCCTAAATTGTACATCTAGAATGTTGAATATTACATATACCCAATGGCAAGCAGTTACCTAGATATGAATCTGCCTGCAAGTGAGGGACACCAACAATCCGTTACCTATATATGAATCTGCCTGCAAGTGAGGGACACCAACGGTTCACGAGCCATAGAATAACTATACAGGGAGACGTCAATGAATGAAACCTAAGCAGTCATACAAATTGAGTTTATTTCTGTCGAGGTTGTTATTAGGAATGTTTGTTTACTGCCTTGTCCAACTTCTGTATTATATGGAGCCATACCTATGTATGGCTTGGACTTGTACAAATAGTTTTCAACACTTCTAGTATTTTGATATATGCCATATTTAGTTTTAGGCTGAGTATTACATATATGTCATAGCACATATGTGTTAGAAGCAGCCCTGAATAAGGTCTTTGTATTTCATTGTACTGAAGCAAGCGTCTTGTTATTCGAAAGCCATAAACAAATCAATAAGCAATTTGAATCTCACACATCAGAAGCAAACAAATATAGCGCTCTAGTCTTGAACAGCAGGAGCAGAAGCAGACGACCTACATAGCCATAAAGATGTCAATGTACTAATATCTTGCAAGTGATGCAATTAGTACTAGTATGTGGCACTTGAGAGAGGATTACATTTGAGACCAGGTATGGGCAATTGTCATTTCTCAGCTTATGCTGCCATTGCATACCGGCAATTCCTGGGCATTGGTGCAGCACCGCCAAGAAGTCACAGGTAATTAAGAAGAAGCCTAGATACTTGAGGGGCATGAGGAACTCAATGCCAAGTGGGACCTCAACCATGCTGCTGAGGTTGACTAGTGTTAATCTTTCCAGACTCGCCATGGCACTTTGCTTTATATCCAGCTGCTTCAGATTAGGCAGATCCCGCAGATAGAGATCCTTCAGCTTGGGAAACCACCCCGCGAGAAACTCTAGCTTCTCTCCGTTGTATGCTCTGATGAACCATAGAACCGTCAAATTTTCCAATCGTGAAAGGGATGGCAGTGGGTCTTCTCTAAGCTGAGACCAATATAGACGCAATTCATACAAGTTCTGCTCCACAGTCTGTAACAGAGGAGACTCTATCAACAATGTTACTTCTGCTAATCTTCCATGCAAACCTAGCCTTTGCAGATTAGATGGGAGGGCGCTCAACCTGAGACCCTCATTCTCATCACTTGCACCCACAACTAGGTGGGACAAAAATGACATATTCACTAGAGAATTGCATAGGCGCTCACAGTATATTCCCTTCACATTCAATATCCTCAAGCTTCTTAGTTGCCTAAGCTCTCCTAGTTGTCCGATAGACTCATTCTGGGCTTCCAATGCTTGTAGAGTCTGCAGATTTGTTAGATTACCAAGACCCTTGGGGATGCATATACCACTGCGTGAATGCAGTACTCTAGCATAGCGATCATTTACTTTCTCAGCAAATAAGTGCCTCAAATTCTTCAGCTTGACAATTCCTGAAGGCAGCTCATGTATGTCAGAGCTGAAAAGGTCCAGTGTGAACAAATTTGAAAGCTTCTCGATGGATTTTGGGAGACGCTTCACTTTTGTATCCCGCAAACCCAAATGGCGAAGATTAAATAAGTCTCCAATGGCATCTGGGATCTTCTCAATAGGTAGACCACGTAATTCTAGCACTGTCATATACCTTGACTTTTCAGATAGTATAGGTAGTAGAGTGGATGATGGCATGTTTTTGTCTAGTGTAATGAATGTTCGAAGTCCATGTACAGTAAAAAATGACGGCTGGATATCCTTTTTTAGTTTGTGCACTACTAATCTCCGTCCATCCCTATGAAGAAATCGTCCAGAATTATCCTCCTCATATGTAACACCGAAATGATCTTTCTGGCACAAATCAATTGCCAATTCACGTATGATATCGTGCATTCTGAACCTGTTCATCCTACCAAATGAGTTCCTATCAACAAGTTGTAGCATGTTTCTATTGACCAACTCCTTTAGATAGCCTTCTCCCACTTCTTCTAGTGAGCTTGCACCCTTGTCCATTATGAATCCCTCTGCCATCCATAATAGTACAAGCCGTTTTCTATGGAAAACATAGTCTTCAGGAAACAAGCTACAATACAAGAAACAACTTTTCAAGTATGTGGGAAGGTATATGAAGCTCAGATGCAGAACATTCCTTATGTTGCTGAGCCTCGGATTATTAACTATCTCCGACCTCAATTGGTCATTTATTCTTCTCCATTCTTCCACATTTTTCTCACACACATGCAAGAGGCTACCAACTGCTACGATAGCAGGAGGCAAACCTTTGCACTTGCTCACTATTTCCTTGGACAAAGTCTTCAAATCCTTAGGACATTCATGATTTATTTCCCCTGGAAATGATTTCTTACAAAAGAGATCCCATGCCTTGGCTTCTGGTAAAGATTCTACTGTTAAGATATGTCCTTGAGAAGCAAGTGCAGCAACATGTCTGTCTCGCGTTGTGATTAATATCCTACTGCCCTTGTCATTAGAAATAAGTGTCCTAGACAGATCATCAAAGGCTTCCGGGATCCAAACATCATCCAGTATTATCAAATACTTCTTTTGCTTTAGAAATCTCTTTAGTGTATCTTCCAGACATGTGATGTCCATGGCAACGATGTTAGATAGAACATCTACTTTATCTTTGAAGAGTTCCTTGCTTAGATTCCTCAAGACATCTTCTCTAGAATAAGTTTGAGATATGGAGACCCATGCGTGGCACTGGAATTTCCCTCTCTCGTTCCTGTAGACATTTTCAGCCAAAACTGTTTTGCCAAGCCCTCCCATTCCATGAAGTGCTATCACGGAGCGTCCCACGTCATCATCTCCCAGCCACTGTTGAAGTTTTTCTCTATTTTCGTCCACCCCAACTAGATCTTCTTCATCAAGGGAACGTGAAATGTTTGCTAGATCTTGGGACCTCTTGACAATGTAATTCGAGTTGCTTGTATCTCTATTGCTTATCATGGAAACCCAACGGTTTTTTGTCTCCGCCAGGTGTGTGAGGTCTTTCTCTATTTCCTTCACTTTGGAAGCTATCTGGTTGAAAGAAAGCAGAGATCTTTGTTTTTTGAACCCTTTCTTGAGGTAAAAGCAGCACCCTATATCATCTTCCCGGCCAACTAGATATAAATACTCATCCACCATGTCCTCCATCACACGTGCTACCTTCTGCACCTTATCCAACCAGCTCTCGTAACTCGAGTTATTGCAGTTTCTAATGTCCATTTGACAAAGAACATTGTGCATTACACGAAGCTCGCTCTCAACACGACCCATGCTGCCTTGTAGCTCTACCAGTTGTGTCACGGACTTGGAAAATAGAGCACTGGTCTCCTGTGCAGCTCCATAGGCCAAAGCAACTCCAATCTTTTTAATGACTAGAAGGAGCACAATTTCAGCCATTCCTTTCTCAAGAGCTGCTAATGCCTAACTGTAGGTTGGTTTCCTAGTTGAATAATTTCCTCAATAACTCCAGGATGACCATCTGCACAATGAATCAATCGATGCATTACTATCCATACAATGTGCTAGTTGCAAGCATTTGCAAAATACTTCCCTACTACAAACTGAAAAGTTGAATAAGCATGACCTCTCAAAGTAATCCTCTCAAATTGAATACAACTTCTACATAGATAGGAGAGTTAAGTTGGGGGCAAGCTAAGATTCTAAGAATATACTAGGAACAAAATCTGACATGTAGCCTGTATACGATCTTGGATCGATGGCGAGGTGTGCTTCTGAATCTGAAACCATCAAGACAGTCTCATGTTTTGTTGAGCTCCTGGAATGCTAGCCTTGTTGCTACTCAAGCCGTCAACAAGTAAAATATTGCTTAGAGCATACGCAAGATCCTAACCTTAATTATCAGGATATGATTTGAGGAACTTACTAGTTCTATACTCAGACCTAATAGAAGCCCGTAGGTTCTTAGTTCCTAGATCTGAAGCTACTTTGCCATGATGTTCTACTCAATGCAAATTTATACTCATGTTTGGTGTGTGTTCGGGACACAACTATTTCAGGCTGAGTTAACTACCGGCGTAAATCAAAATAATTGGCTGGAAAAGTTTGCATGGGATTTTCCTTGTCTTTGCTTTGGCTAACCGAGATATTATTACAAATATCTTATGTCCTCTTTGTGCAGGTGTTTGTGAAGATATCAAACACATTTCTTTTCGGTGTGAAGGGGCAAAGGAAATATGGAGAAAGATGGGCCTTTAGAACTTGATTGAGGAAGACGGACAGGGCAGGAAGTGCTATTTTGGATTACCTCATAATGGGTAAATTTATAAAAGCCATAGGAGAGAAACTATGCTGACCTTAGAGAAGTGATTATCACAAAAGCTTGTTACATCTGATGGACCAGACGCAAGGTAAATGGTGAAGACGTGCAGCCCGTGACACGGTCAGTGATGTCAATCCAAGTCCTGGTTACAATTTTTGTTAGAGCGGAATCTCCAAAATGTAAAGAGAAAGAAAATAAATGGACAAAGAGGCTACTAAGGAGAGTTTTGTCTCGGTTAACATTGACGCATCTTTTGAGCCAGTTCTGAGAAATGGAGCAACAGGAGCGGATATCCGATATGATAGAGGTAATTTTCTTGAAGCTAGCAACAATAATATAGACTTTTGCTATTGATGGCGAATCAATTGGGGGCAAACTTTCTTCAAAAAAAAATTGTGGACAAACAAATTAATCATCCAATGAGATTGCCGAGAAATTATAGAGATCTTGAAGACAGGAGGCTTCATGGCAGCCCCCATCGTTGTGGATATTTGTGTCCAAGGCGACAACATTTACGAGAGTTTAATTGTTTGTCCTAGAGATGTAAATGTTGTAGCACGTACCTGGTTTCGATGCGACGGCGAGATCCCGATGCTAGCTCTTGCAAATACTCATAGGCTTCCGGGCGGCCGGAAGATGTGTATAGGCATGATAATCTAGTTGCGGCGTGCTTAGAGTTTAGTCTTCGCATACATGGTGGTTGGCTACTTGAACGTACTTAGCTTATTTTTCTTCTAAGACTAGTCACAATGGGGAGTATCATATACTAGTATCATGCATATGATACTAGTCTATGTTACTACCTTCACAATGGGTAGTAACATATTTGTGGTATCATACAATACTACATTTATTAGGTTGTAGACTCATTTTGCATTAGAATCCGTTATGTTACGGTATCTACCTATGATACTACTATCACCTCTCTCATCATTAATTACAGTGACACGTCAGCTTTTTGCCAACATGGCATGCATGATACCACCTATGATACCCCCATTGTGGCTAGTCTAACTAACACTAACCCAGTAGCTGAGTTCAGTTTAATAGTTTGGACCGACATGGCGTAGCTTCCGGCGGCAAGTTGGTGCTAAAGAAAAGGAGACTTGGATTGGAATGCATCGGACCCAAGCCTAGCATTAATTGGCTTGCCCATCCAACTATTGTTAACACATTCATCTTCTGACATTTTGCAGTTGTTGCCCATATATAAGCTCGGTAAGCGATGCTCCACTGCTGGCAGCCAGTCGGCGTAATAAGATGCTTTCTTACGATGGAATATGAGGGATGGTAGATATACTTTACTATTATGTACTCCCTCCGTTTTAAAATATAGGATGTTTCCTCATTTTCTCAATTTGTATGTATCTAAACATGTTTTGATGGTAGATTCATTCATTTCATTATGTATATAGTCTGTATTAAAATAACTAAAATATTTTATATTTAGAAACGGAGGGAGTACCTTTTATCACCGTAGAACTGGTGGTGGTCTTACTTGATTTTTTTATCGCAGCTAGCGACTGTAACATTTTTACCTGAGTAATAAATGTCTCACATTTTCTTGAAAAGGAAAAAACAGTAACAAGGTATCACAAAATCTAATTCTTGCCTGCTCATATTTCTTGCTTTTAAAAGTGTACACGTCTTGCGAACCTAGGATCAAGATCATGCACGGAAGCTTCTAAAAGCCACCGATTGTTCAAATATCAGCAGCACAGCACCGGGTACGTGAATCCACCTCGGCGTCCCAGCGTATCCATAACCGTACATGGAATCATAGATGTTAAGTATTCTTGTGTATAGAGACCCTATTGAAGCGTTTCTTGACCATCCGGATGGTTGTGTTATACACAAGGAAAAAAATAGCGTGCTATCAAAAATAGCGTGGCCCTCCTCCAGAAGCTATACAAAATATAGCGTGATATAGCGAAGTTACATGTAAAATAGCGTGATGAAAAAATGCAAGAAATAGCCCAAATATTAAGGATTTCATCACTAAAAATTTGTTCAAAAGCAAGACATGCATAACCAGTTAATCATATTCAAATGCCAAGGGCAAATCAATGGCACAAATAGAAATATGAGGCTTAAACCATGAAAATTAATCAACTAAAAAATAAATAGTTTTAAACTTTAATCAGAATCATTAACATCGTCTTCAGAATAACTAGAAGAACCAACAGATTGCCCGCCATTATCGTTACCTAACGTTATTTCTAGTCTTTTTGTTAGTGTAGCTATAACATTACCACATTTAGTGTGGTTTGGTGCGTATGAAACGCAAATAGCGCCGTAGCGTCAACTTTAGGCTAAATATAGCGTAGCCTCTCCAAATAAGCTATATCGTGCTATTAACCGGGAAATAGCGTGCTATTTTTTTTGTTGGTTATACATCATAGAGTTGATGTAAAATTAACCCTCCCATTCACCCCGCTCCTCCTCAGTCATCACCGCGAAATCCTCCTCGTCGGCAGCAAGCGCCCGGTAGAGAAACGCACCTAGCGGCGGCAATTGGCGTCATGCCCCACGGACACCGCCATGAAAAATAGTGGATCCATCGTCTCATCCGAAGGGCGCTGGTCACACTAGCCTGTTTCAGATCTTTTGAATAAAAAACAAAGCGATTCCGTCTTGTGTCGACATTGATTGCGCGCTGCTGTTGACTTACCTCTCAAACACCAAATTATGATTGAAATGATATACCAGGATAATAAGAGATTAGGGTACTTCGCGCAACCACTAGAAGATACTCCATCCGTTCCAAATTAGTTGATATGAATTTGTCCAAATATGGATGTATCTAGACGTAAAATTATGTTTAGATACATCCATACTTGGGCAAACCCATATCAAGTAATTTGGAACGGTGGGAGTAGATGCAAATGACACATCATATAAATTCTTGGATTATATACATTCTTGGATCTTCCAACTCCAAGTTTTGTTTTTCTTTTTGAATCTTCCAACTCTAAGTTATGATGCCTGTTCCAGCCTGCTACCTGTCACACACATATATACCCCTCTCACATCCTTGAAAAAAATTTCATCCTTGATTGGGCTGGATAAATATTTCCTTGGAACACTCTGTAGGTTGCAATTTCTAAAACTTGCCGCTGGCCAGTAATCGTTGCAAAATTAGTACTTCCTCCGATCCATAAAAACTGTCGCCCACTTTGTAAAAACTTTGTACTAGCTTAGTACAAAATGAGCAATACTTTTTATGGATCGAAGGGAGTATCATTGGTGGGTTGAGTCCATTATTACCTGCTAACCGTATGCCAACCTCTCGTACTAGTAGTATATAGTAAACAGCTGCGCAAGTACTTAGACTTCATAATTCTGACCTCCTTAATTAGCTCATTCGTTGTGTTCCGGTACGGCCTGCCTCGTGTTGCCCCGTAACGTCTGAAGCTTCAGCTGATGAACATGCAGCAGCAGTGATCGTATCCCGTCAGTATCGGTGTATTTCATACTGTATGCACACAAATTGTGCGAACGGTGATGGAGTACGAACTCCCACGGTGTAAAATGTTGGTTAACAGAAAATTAATATAGCTCCCGAGCTCGTATGCTCATGTCTAAGTATAAAATTTGAAGAAAAAATTCAAAAAAATCTGAAAAAAATCAGAGACAAACATATACAAGTATTACACGTGCGTGCAATGTTTAGTACAGCAATGACAATTTTTGTGCTTCGTCGAAAAAAATGACAGTATGGGACCACAAGGTCAATTCTAGACATTTGGTGTTAAGCTTTTAATACTAAAAGTCAATTAATATAATAATTCATTAAATGCGAATGGTATAATTTTCTTCTGAAAAATACAATGCAGTCACTGCTTGTTGAGGTCAAAACTTTATGCATGACGCATATCTATGTATCTTTAAAAATATTTTTAATTTTTTGTGATTTCTTTTTGATATATAAATTTGCATTCTTCAGTACAATAGAATGTATAGTCTTATAATAGCATATATACATTTGATAGAATGTTCAAAATCGCTTTGGTCGCTATTTACTTTTATCTTTGTCCCTGAATGACATTTAATAAACACTATTCTCTATTAGGCTTAGTTTTTTGTGGTTGGGTTGTAAGTTTTCGTCCTATAATAAACACTCAGATGAGAGTGTCTGCACACTCGGTTTGGGTTTTCTACCGGTGCTCGAAGACAGTTGCCTTATTATCCGTTTATCTCTTTGATTTAGAAAAACAAGTTATCTTTTTGTTGCTAATGGAAAGAGGTTGAAAACCGGTTAGAAAAATAATTTGAAAATATCTCGCAGCTTTCAGTTCAGATGCTGTGTCAAGAAATTTTATACTAAACTTGTATACCTTTAAAAATATTTCACAATAAGTATATTATTATATGCTTAGATCACCTAATTACCGACATGTTAATTTTCTAAATATTACTAATTATATTCTTCAGTTTACAATTTCAATCTATATGATAAAAAAAGAATAGTTATGAATGTAAACTGGGTTTCCTTATTGGTGCTTGAACCCACTTTTCTTCTACCCCGTTTAACCCTATGGTATAAAAAATGCAAGTTATATTTCCGTTGCTAATGGAAAGCCGTTAAAATCTGGTTGAAAAATAATTCAAAATTTTCTCACAACTTTCACCTCAGATGTCGTGCCGACAACTTTTATACTAAACTTGTATAACTTTAAAAATATTTCACAGTAAGTATATTATTACATGTTTCGATAGCCTAATTATCAGCATGTTAATTTTCTAAATATTATTAATGATAATCTTGATTTTACAGTTTCAATCTGTATGATTAAAACGGACAATTATGAAGGTCTAAATTTAAATTACATTTTGCAACAAGAGTTAATTTACATTTTTTTGGAACTGTGCCCCATTTTAGCAAGATTTTTGATGCGTGTCTTGTGTTCCGCGATATTTATCCTTAAATATCTTGGTACAGATCTAAATATCTTGGTACAGATCTAACGAATGTCTTGACGCGGTCTTTAATATATGATCAAGCATGAGCAGATAGAATTTTCTAGAAGTAGAAAGTGTTTACAAGGAGCTTTTCATCGAATCATTTGCATCCTTTAAATCATTGGCATGCTGCTTTACCATTTTTTTCATGATCAATTACTTAATTGTGTCCTACATGTTCGAGTGGCTCTACTAATAGAAGCACACTTTAGTGGCGATTGACACTACGCCTACAATAATGGGTATCAGGCCCGTCAGCTGCCGGTAGACACACTCTCTCATTAAAAAGAAGCAGCCGGTGCCTCCGCGCCCTCGTCCGCCTGGGCCGTACGTGCCGCCGTCGTTGGTACTTTGTTGCCGCTAGACACTCTCTCGTTACTACCTTGTTGTCGTTGTTGTTGTCGTAGATTCCCAAGCCGTGCTCCCCACGTAGCCGTTCCTTGTCTTTTTTTTATCGGTTCTTGATGTCCTCGATCGCTCTCCTCCTCTGGACGACGAGGTCCGATGAATGCACCCGCCAGTAAGGATGGTAAAAATATCCATAGATTAGGTTATCCACGTATATCCGGTCTCGACGCCGAACTTGGGAAGGAGACATTTTTTTGCCATGTATTTCATAGGGTGGGTATCCACGAACTCACGGTTCAAGCATGGACATGGATTTTGCTCCATGGATCTATTGGAGACCATCTGGTGGGTGGGACCAGCATGTGGAAAACAGAAAAATAAAAATAAAAAAGGAAAACAATAAATAAAAAAGAAAAGGAAAACAGAAGGAAGCTCGACTAGTATGGGCCTCAGGGAGTTATAAAAAAATTTGGGCCTCAGGGTGCGGAGCGGAATCGCTTCCACAATAGATGGCAAATAGGATTTGCCAGAGCGACTTACATATATGACTATATGAGGTATAAATTAATATAAAACCGAATTAGTATTAAATTGGCTAAGAACTGGAATATATTTAGTCAGCTGAGAGCCTGAGATGGAGACCAACCGAGAAATAATGATTGATTGTACTATGGGAAGGATCAATTTGCATCAATGTTACTTCTGCCATTAGCAGTTTTGTGCTTTCGAGGCATACTTATAATAAAGAATCTATGATCTAAATTAATAAACAAATAACGGAAATGTGTCCGTGCCCCCCGGGGACTATGCCACCCCATTGATTTGCCGTTCGATTGGTCATCAAGATTGGTACAAGCCTTCGTTAATAATTCACAATTAATCCGAGCATCTGCAAAGTACCCGTCTCATTCACTATTGCAATCAGTGATAGTCATCCTAGGGATGCGGAATAGATGCAGTGTGTGCAGTTCGGACCAGCAGATGTCAGTCAAACCTTTTAGGAAGACCATTTCATTTGAAGCAAAGGAAAAACAACAAACCATCACCTTGGCTCGCGCCTCTGCCCATATGCGATGTCGATATTAATTTTGTTTTTTTTTATTGTTGTTGTGCTACAACGAAGGACATGTATGGTGTGCCCAGCTGCGTATTAGGCAGGCTATTTGTTAGGCGCTAATCACGTTACTAATCCGTGTCATACGGTCAATCATACACATCAGCTCAAAGAACATTGTGTATGTTTGTATTCAAGATCGTTTAGAGATTCAGGAGCCAAACCTAACTACACTTGGGTTCTCTACCGTACAAAGATTGTTTAGCTGGCTCATTTAATACACACGCATATGACCGTCAAACGAACGCCTAGGCCGCATTCACTCGCTATCTGCATACCACCACATGAGCTGTCACACTTTGACGTGTACCCTGACCATACACATGGATAAGTGCAGCAGCTAGTCTGACAACCTGAACTGCAAAGAGCAATCGACGTGTAATTAGGGAGTTAATTACCAAAATTACAGACTTTCAGCTATTTTTAGTCAGGCCAATGTCAGTCTTCTGAACGACGCACAAATCTCCAACAAGAAATCCGACGGCAGGCAGTTGGGGGGCATAGTCCCCGGGGGGCACCAAATCCACTCTCAAACAAATAATAAGTATATTTTTGTTCATGCCTTGATTATGAATAGACTACTAGCTACAGGCTATTGGCGCCTCGATGGATATTGGTCTTCTGTTTTCTTTGTTTGTAGAAGATAAAAACATTAGGGAGCGAGCCAAAATGAGATACAAGGTGTTGTTGTTTTTTCTCCTTTTCCCTTTTCATATGGGCGTTTGCGTATTTGTTTCGAGGAACAGATACTACCGAAGGAGGCAGGCTGATACTGCCTTGGTTCGGCCATGCCGAGCTGAAAAACTCATTGGCAATGGCATAACACACGGTTGTGAAGACATAATTAACTGTAATACTCGAGAGACAGAAATCGTCTGCAACACACGCGGGCATTTAGGTTAACGTACCTGTTGTAGCTAACAGTTGATTTCCTTTCAAGTTGTCATGTTTCCTGTAGTTAAGCATTAGGTCCTGTGAGTATCTGTATCTATCTAAGAATTTGGCCGAGTCAGAAATTTCATACTCTCCTTTCTCATGGACAACATCACATCGGAGATGCTAGACCCGCCAAAGAGTCATGAGAGCGAGTCCCCTCCTATCATTCCCTAAATTTGACTGCAAAACTAGTAGCCAATCAGGACCAGAGTGCATGAAGCAATCTTCAGCCGGAAGGCTCCAATTGTTCCTCATCTCTTCTCTTAAAGCTTTTGTTTTGGTACACTCCACCGTAGCATGATAACTGGTTTCATCTTTTGTACCACAGAGGCACATACCTTAGAAATACAATCTGCCTTACCATGGTCTCAAGCATTTTCTTATTTCTTGCCACATGATAAGTAGGTTTCTCGTAAGATTTTTGTGCGCCTATGTTTGTCACGAACTGTTCATTGACGGGAAAAAAATACGTATAGCAAATAGGAATTTTTTCTTTGTACATCGAAAAAACACTACCACAGAAAGGGCTATTAGTGGCGCACCAAATTGCAATTCTGTGGCGCACCCCTAGGTTTGCTGGGTGCGCCACAGAATTCTCGCCACAAAAATATTTTCTGTGGCGCACCTGGCTTGGTGAATTCTGAAAAAAATAAAAAAATGCAAAAAAAATTATAAAAAGTTTTAAAAAAATTCAGAAAAACGTCGCATTGAGAGGGGACTCTGATAGATATTTTCATGCAGAGCTTTCCTTCGTGAGTACCAAATTGCCCACAAAGTAACCAATATTTCTGTCATTTCATGTGGCTTCATCTTATCTATGAGCTCAAAAACCCAATCTTTGGCTCGCACGTGCACATGCGATGTCAGATGTACTTGCTCCGCAGTTTCTTCCGTGGCCAATGCCCAGATGCATCTAGCCATCGTACAGTCAACAAGGGAATGCCTCCATGAATCCCTTGCCCCACAGATTCCACATCTGTCATCATTGGCCATATTCCTATGGTGCAAGAGATCGCCCGTAGGAAGAGACTGTTTTGCTAATCTCCAAAGAAAAACCTTGATTTTAGAAGGGACACGCACCTTCCAAATAGAAGTCCAATTCTGCTCCTCTTTCTTACTATCAGAACTAGTAGCATTTCCATGTAGCCAAGCTTCTCAAGATGTTTTTGATTGAATCAGCATCATGTACGCCGACCGGACAGAAAAAATCCCTGACCGATCGTAGTGCCAAGCCCACAGATCAGCTTGTGCACGAGTTGAAAGTGGGATATTCCGGATGATCTCCACATCCATTGGCTGAAAATATTCTTCTAGCTTATCTATTTTCCATGAAGCTGATACTCTGTTAATAAAGAAACTTACAGAATCCGGAGCTTCTGGTTTCAGACATGCAACTGGTCGTAACGGCCCACTTCGAGGTAACCAATTATCATTGAACGGATGAGTAGTCTGGCCCGAGCCGATACGCCAAATAAGACCCTGTTTAAGAGTATCACGACCATCCAAAATAGCCCGCCAAACCTGAGAAGGTCTCGATCCCAACGCAGCATCAAGAAAATGCGTTGAAGGGAAATATTTTGCTTTTAAAACCCTTGCGCTCAAACTTTCAGGCGACTGCAAAATTCTCCATGCTTGCCAAGCAAGAAGAGACAAGTTAAACAGTTCAATATCTCGAAAACCTAAACCACCCATCCCACGTGGTTTAGTCATTTCAGACCAAGATACCCAGCATGTTTTCCGTTCTCCTTCTTTACTTCCCCACCAGAATTTGCGAATAATAGCATTAATCTTGTGACACAACCCTCGAGGTAGTCTGAAACACGACATCGAGTATGTAGGAATCGCTTGTACCACTGATTTGATCAAAATATCTTTGGCAGCACAAGACATGGTTTTTTCAATCCATCCCTGTACCTTTTTCCACACTCTATCATGAAGATAGCAAAATTTTCCATTCTTGTCTCGCCCAACATCCGTAGGCAATCCCAGATATTTCTCTCCCAATGTTTCAAACTGCACATTGAGTATGTTTTTTATATTAACCCGAGTATCCTCCAGACACCCTTTACTGAAAAAGATTGAGGACTTATCAAAGTTGATCCTCTGTCCCGAAGCATTGCAATATTTCTCAAGAATTTCCAGCACCAAAGATGCACTCTCCGAAACCGCTTTGAAGAACAACAGGCTATCATCTGCAAAGAGAAGGTGACAGATTGACGGAGCTGTCGCAGCCACCTCGATACCTTGGAGCAAAGATGATGAACAATAGTGTTTTATAAGGCTAGAAAAGCCCTCTGCTGCCAACAAAAACAGATATGGAGAGATCGGATCTCCTTGTCGAATACCTCTGGAAGGAATAAACTGTTCCGATTTGATTCCATTAAATAGAACCGAGAAAGAAACAGTAGTGACTAACCTCATAATCATATGAACCCATCTCTGATGGAACCCCATTTTGATCATGATATCTCGTAAAAAATTCCATTCAAGCCTATCATATGCCTTCCGCATATCTAGCTTCAATGCACAATATCTATTCTTTTTCGCCTTGTTCCCCTTCATGAAATGCAAACATTCAAAGGCTGAGATTACATTATCAGTGATAATTCTCCCTGGAACAAATGCTGATTGCTCCTCCGCAATTATTTCTGGGAGGATAATTTTAAGTCGATTCGCTAAAACCTTTGACGCTATCTTATACAGCACGTTGCATAGCGCAATAGGTCGGAATTGACTCATCTCGTCAGGACTCGCAACTTTCGGAATCATGACAATAAAAGTTTTATTTACCTCAGCCATATCCTCCTCCCCATGAAGAAGTCTCATGACTGCACTCGTGACCTCATCTCCACACACTGACCAATGCCTTTGGAAAAAATGTGCAGGGTATCCATCTGGTCCCGGAGACTTGGTAGGAAACATTTGAAATAAAGCCGCCTTAATTTCAGAATTTACAAAAGGCTCAATCAGTTTCCTATTCATCTCATACGTGACTCTTGTATGTACTGTATTTAGGACCTCATCAACATTAGCCACTTCCTCCGAAGCATACAAGTTAGCATAAAAAGATGCAGCCAGCCGGCCCATCTCCTCTTTATCATCTGTATACTGACCATCCTCCTTCTTGATACGAAGGATGTTATTTTTCCTTCTCCGCTGGCTTGCACGCATATGAAAAAACTTGGTGTTTTTATCACCCTCCGCTAGCCATTGAATTCTGGATCTTTGGCGCCACATCACCTCTTCTCTATGATACATCTCACAAAGATGCTCATTAATTTTAATCTCCTCATAGCTTGGTCCCACTCGCATCGGGTCAGATTGCAGACGAGTCAGCTCATTCGTTAGCTCCTTGATCCGTTTGCGAACACTTCCAAATGTATCTCGTTCCCACCTTTGGAGGTGATTAGACATACATTCCAGTTTACCTTGCAATTCGTTGCAAGTAGATGCTTTCCCTTTCTCTTGCCACATGGAATTAAACGTAGCCGATAAGGACTCATGATTCTCCCACATTACCTCATATCTGAACAACTTCTTATTTTTCCTTGACCCTTGGTCCTTGATTAATCCATCCATACACAGGAGGATAGGGCAATGATCAGAGCATACTGCAGTTAAGTGATGGAGAGCCGCCTGTGGAAACCGCAGCACCCAGGCCGACGATGCCAACGCTCTGTCAAGCCGTACTCTACAGAAGCTACCTCCCACCACTCTTTTTTCGAAGGTCCAATTTTTTCCAATAAACCCAAGATCAGCTAGCCCACACACGTCGACCATTTCCCTAAAACCGGCCATTTGGGCATTGCTTCTTGGTTGAATTCCCATGTGCTCATGCTGGTGGAGAACTTCATTGAAGTCTCCAATACATAGCCATGGTAGATTCGTTGAACATTTGATGAATTTCAACATATCTCAGGTTTTGTGTCGTTCCGCTGTTTGTGCCTCACCGTAGACACAAGTAAGCCTCCACGGCTCCTCTCCCTCCATAGTAACAACTGAATCCAGATGGTACTGTGAATAAGGTAGCATATCGACCTTTATTTCATTATTCCAAAACATTGCAAGTCCGCCTGAGCGTCCTGTACTACTCACCGCAAAACTATTTTGAAAACCTAGCGAAGATGCTAGGGATCTAACCCGATCTCTGTGTAATTGAGTTTCCACTACACACAAAACGGTAGGAGCATGGCGCTGCGCTAATTCTCGCAGCTCTCGAACTGTCGAGTCCATACCCAGCCCTCGACAGTTCAAACAAAGGACACTCATTGATCCCCGCGGCCCTCCTCTCCATGGAGGCCGCGCTTAGTTCTCCATCCATCGCATATCCTGCAATCTGATTTCTATACTGCAAAGCGTTCACAGTGAAAGAATTAGTCATGTACATCTTCGCCACTGCCATCCAATGCAGACCCTGCTTCAAATTTTCTGCTGTCTCCTTCCCCAAGAACACATCAGCTGTCTCCTTGTCCATGAGATCCAGATTTTCCATTAGATCATGCAAATCCACCATCACTTGTTTGCCTTTGTCCGCGCCATCCTGAGTTGGAGCCACTGTAGCCATGGCGGACCTCACCTCAATCCGATCTAGGTAACAACGAAACCCTGGACAATCGACCAGCCACCAAGGCCGGGTGAACAGACTAGCTGTCCCCGTAATCAGCCCGAGTGGATGGAAGACTGCAAGAGAATAGGTGGCTCCCGATCGGCCTGATTCCTCACCGGAGATTGGGATCGCCGGTAGAGTCGCCAAACCCTAGGTAAACCCTAGGTAAACCTCGTAATTAACAAAGAGATCAATGTTGCCGTAGTGTTGTCCATCAGGCCGCCCGAGGCATGACCTTTCGGCCCGGTACCCAACACGAGAGATTTTGTGCCTGGCCAGACAGCAGGCCCACGCACTTTTACATACGGGCCGATTGCGCGGCGCCGCTGCCCTCCAATTTGCTGGGGAGTGGGCGGCGCAACGGAGCCCCCTCACGCGGCGGCGGCCCTAACCCTCCGACGCCGAACGCCGGCGGCCGGCCCTTCGCCTCCTGACGCAAGGTCTACCGGCTGCCCCCGCACTAGCCCGCCTCTCCCAGTAGCTGCGCGTCCTCGGCGTGCGCCACCGCCGGTGCGACAAGTCGTCTCCTGCCGGCCGGCCGCCGGTAAGCCCCTTTCGCGATTCCCCTCCCCCCTGGCTGTCTCCATCCATCAAAATTCAAATCATCCCAGTTGATTTGTCATTTCTCATGCCAGATTTCACAGCAGCAGGTCAGTCAGATGCCGAGCAGAGTGAATTTCTGCTTACCCTAGTAGGTAGCTGTTGTTGCGGTACTGTACACCTAGGCCAGGAAATCCTGGCTACGTCCCTGCAGTGGATGTGTGCAGACCTTGATGTACACTGATGGAAGCTGCAGGGAGTGAAGCCGACGAGCTCATCGCCGATTATGTCGACTGTACCATGTCGTTGGACACCAACGCTCGGTCTTTCCAGAACGGCAGTACGATTCTCGGGGATCCAGCAAGTATAGCTGCAGTTTCAGTTGGTGGTATTGCAGAGGAGGATGCCATGAGAGATCTTGCTGCACCCGAGGCGCCTAAAGAGCCACTGCTAGGGATGACGTTTGAATCCGATGAGGCAGCAAAGGCTTTCTACAATGAGTATGCCAGGTGCCTTGGGTTCCCCTTCCGTGTCGGCAGGTCTCGCCGTTCCAAAGGCGCGGTTGAGGTTCTCGTCATGAAGAGGTTTGTCTGCTCCAGGGAAGGCATATACACGAAGAAGATCCCGTGCTCGTCGTCGGGTGAGGCGACAAAGAAGCGTGAGAGGATGTCTATGCGGGATGGCTGCAATGCTATGATGGAGGTGGTCAGGGAATCAGACCATTGGGTTGTTTCCAAGCTTGAAACGGCTCACAATCATAGCCTTGGCACCTGTAGCAGCAGAGTTGGGTATCTTCGTTCTACGGGTTTGCTTGGTGTCTCCGATGACAT
Source organism: Puccinellia tenuiflora (assembly GCA_012064385.1). NCBI lineage: Eukaryota > Viridiplantae > Streptophyta > Magnoliopsida > Poales > Poaceae > Puccinellia > Puccinellia tenuiflora. The sequence goes on from QRDG01002265.1 coordinate 550,711, forward strand.
CACTATGACGGGCTCAGACGGGTTGCCCTTTCCGAGGCAGAATGTTCTTGGGGAAAGTGGAGATGCTCAAGGTCTTCTTGATTATCTCAAAAAGAAGCAAGCCAATGACCCTGCCTTCTTCCATGCCATACAGGTGGACACGAATGGCTGTCCGATGAATGTTTTTTGGGCCGATGCTAGAGCTAAACTTGCTTATCAGCATTTTGGGGATGCTGTTACATTCGACACGACATATAAGAAGAACAAGTATATGATGCCCTTTGTTACCTTCTCAGGAGTCAATCATCATCTTCAGCCTGTTCTATTTGGATGTGCGTTGCTTATGGAAGAGACTGAATGCTCATTTGTTTGGCTCTTTGAAACATGGTTAACAGCAATGAGCGGGAAGGAACCATGTTCGCTAGTTACCGACCAAAATCGGGCCATGAAAGCCGCAATTGGAAAGGTTTTTCCACATACTTTTCACCGTTTCTGCAAGTGGAATATTTTGAGTAGAACCAAGCAGAAGTTAGCTCGTGCATACTCAGAGCATCCTACTCTAAGAGATGATTTAGAAAGATGTGTTCTTAGGTCTGAAACTATCGACACATTTGAAAAAACGTGGATGTCAATCCTTGATACTTATGACCTGAGAAGGAATACATGGCTTCAAGCAATATACATTATCCGCCAAAAATGGGTTCCTTTGTACCAGATGGATACATTCTGCGCGGAAACATCTAAAGCACATAAATTCGAAACGATGAATGATTTCTACAAGAAGTATTTCAGTACCAAGGTAACGCTGGAAGTTTTTCTAACTCAGTTTGATTTGAGCATAGAAAGCCGTTATGAGGAAGAAGCAAAAGCAGATATGGACACTTCTTTAAATTTGGTAACAACAAAGACTTCATCGCCAATGGAAAAGCAGGCAGCACGTACCTACACCAAAGCAGTTTTCTGTGTATTTCAGGAGGAATTTACAGAGTCTTTGGGGTATATTATCCGGAAAACTAAAGATGGCTGCACAAGCAAATACAATATCATGAAAGATGAAGATTCATCAGATACATTCCGTGTGACTTATAATGCTTCCACTAAGATGGCCAAATGTAGTTGCAAGTACTTTGAGTTCTCAGGTATTTTATGCCGTCATATTCTTGGAGTATTCCTAATAGTTGATCCACATCTACTTCCACCTGATTACTTTTTGAGGCGCTGGACACAGAAGGCCAAAGATGATGGCTTATTAGAATACAATGGTGATAACCATCATGAGGATGCTTGTCAGTCCATTACGAGCCGCTATGATGTCCTATGTGCTGATGCCATCAGATGTGCTGAGAAAGGATCTGGATCAGAGACAGTGTACAAAGCAGCAAAAGATATCTTGCAGAAGGCATATGAAGAGGTAATTGCTTATGAAAGAAATCCAGTCAGGGTATCACAAAGGGATGTTATAAACATCAATGACGATGTCATGATTGATGATACCATGACTGATCAGTCATTTCCAGATTTTGGACGAAAGGTATGCCTAATTTTAAACTTTATGAAGTTGCCATGAGAACCATATTTTTATTACTGCTGTTAACTATACCAGAGCAAAGTCTGTAGTTGGTACTTGCAGTTATTCTTCTCGCTTGGTTGATCAAAATGAGTCCTATGATAGATTATTTCTTTGTACCATCTGCTAAACGTTACAAGTCCTAATTTAAACAAATAAGAACAGGAGCTGGATCATATTTTGAACATTTTTAGGTGAAGGATAATGTTGCTCATTGAAACTTACTGCTTCCAGTTTTTGTTTTTCTGTTGACCGACAATATGACATGAAAAACATTATTTCTGATTTAAATTTATGCACAATTTTCTTATCCAAGGCAAGCTATGCAACAACAATGTATTTTTGTTTGCCTTTTCAGGTGGCTAATCTGCCGGGCCAATTTCTTAGTTCCCCTTGGTCTCCCTAAATGTATTTTCTGCTTAATGCTGGAGGTTGCAGTGCAATTACCCTCATGTTAATTGGTTTGGTGGTGAATAGCATGTGGCCCAAAAATGAAATGGGCTCCTGTGGATGGGTTATGAAATGATGATTAGCACAGATTTTTTTCCTGCCTAATGAAAATGTTTTGTTTTTAGAATGTCATACACTTAGTCTTATTAGTGGTGTGGTTTCGTGATGATGATCCAATCACCTCTTAACATATTATATTCTTTGCTCCAATGGTTAATGTCCGTATGCTGCTGACTGAATTGCCTGTATCTACTTAAAGTTAGTAACATATACGTCCATCTAGTATTGGCTACTTCAGTAATATATTTCTTTTCACATGTGCTCTTCGTACCTAGAACATACTGTTTTTGTACGTAACCGAGTATTGAGTGTCTTACTACACCGCACATGGATAAATTCATACTTTGTCTGGGTGAAGAACAAGAGAAAGCTGTTGAAATTGGTGTAGGAAAGGTGGTGAAATGTTATTCTCAATAGTGGTGTGGTTCCGTTAATTCCCAGTTTAAACAAAGAAAGGTATATGTATTCATAGGTAGATTTAAGGAGTGATGATGGAGGTGATCTCATATTTCGTATGCCGTCCCTTTTTTCCAAATGTGGTTCCAGTTTTCAGCAACAGTGTGAACGAACGGTGAACATAAATATTTAATTCTTACCATGATACATGCTAACAAACAATTAGTTTAAAGACAGCATTGTTGGAGATATATTTTTTCTTATGAATGATTTCAAATGTTATGAAATTCCGCAACATAAAGAACTCTTGTAATGATGGTTGGAGCAGGACCACCACATCAGCTAAATTTCCTGTATGTATGTTCCACAGAATTGATGCAGCAGCAATATGGTAAGGATTTTATTCAGAACAGCCTCTCAGATTGTCAACTTTCTTCTTGAGGTCAGCACATCTATTGCCAGTAGACCCGTGTGAAAATTAAGGACCGTGGAGCATCCTCCTGGTATGTGTTCCCACCAGCGGATTGTCTCGTCTAGCTGTTCACAAAATCCAGCAAGAGCTTTTATGCAATGATAAGCAGCATACAGAATTCGATCTAATCAATTTTTTTTGCCCATTATTCGTTTTGTTATCAGTGCATTAGTCCAGTCATTTATGAGAATAGATCAGAGAAGAGTAAGTCTGTAGTTATGCATTTATATTTGGGTGATATTTGATCTTGACTGTGTGAATAAGGTTCCAACAGAATATATTCACTACCCAGGTGCATGAGAATTCCTATACCTAATAGCAAACATCTTCAAGCACATCGAAAGGTTGCAAAAAAAAAAAAAAATCATTGGAAAAGCCAAAAATGCTGTTATATTAGGTGAAAATATGTTACACTTGACACCCATTGTAAACGATTACCACTGACAAGTGAGCGAGTCATCTCACTGTTATGAAGTCACACAAGTACATTCAGTATTGCTTTTGAAATGTAATCAATTGATACGAAGCACACGAGTTACTCTGCTCAGTTGGGCAGAGCATCCATGGTCCCCGCCAAGCTTAGCACAGTCGAGCTTGAAGATGGCGTCCGCGCAGACGGCACAGTCACAGCCTCACAGGTGAAAAGCTGAAGAACAATTCCGCTTGTGGATGTTCTACTTTGCAGACAAAGAAAACCCATCCTGTGACATTCTCGATGAAAATCTTGCTATCTGTTCTGCTTTGCAGAAAAAGAAAACCCGTCCTGTCACTGAAGAAAACAACTCCCCGCATTTGTGAGATTCTCTTCAGGTGTTCATTGTTGACTAGTTCAGGTTCAGCAAACATGTCACTTCAATGCTCATGTATGTTCATAGCATCAGGCTGAACAAATGTCACTTCAGTTGGAGCATCAGCGCAGAGACTTGTGTAACTGTAAACATGCCATAATACAATTTGTCCTGCTTGATAAAGTCTAGCGCAGAGACCACTTCTGTAGCTGTTGAGTACTAACCATTCTCCCACTAGGTGCCAGACTTGGCGTTGGAATTCATCCGCTGTGTATGGACGATCACCATGATTTGCTTTATTTCGTTCCGTCCACCATGACCACAGGAGAGGAGGCAGACCTGAAGAACGTACCCATTTTCCTTTCATCAATCAACTGCTCCGTATCTCTTCCGTTGGATGTGGATGGATGGTGGATGCTTGTCGACACGAAGGAACAAACAGAACAGGTCATGAACGAACCCTAGGCTCTCTAGTCGACTCGAGCTAGACAGCAGCGCCGCCGCCGGCTCTCCGCTTGCCGCTGGCTGCTCGCTCCTCCCCTACGCGCGCGACGGAAGCAGGAAGCTAAGAACAGAGAGTTTTTTTTTCTGAATTCTGATTATTCCCTGAATCTTAAAGAATTGAAATGAGGTAGATAAGAAGCGAGTTATATTTAATTGTTCTTCAGCGAATCACTCACACGACCCACAATCTTGGGACATGCCCACACCCCAAGATCTTGGGACACCTCGTTTGACCGTTTCAACGAACGGTGCGTTTCTGTCAGGTCAACCTCGTTTGACCGTTACTGCACTAAAGTATATCACGTGTGGGACCTTTTTGTTTTTTGAGGGAATGTCACGTGTGGGACCAACGGAGGAGTACATGCACCCGTGCACGTCCATGCTGCTGGTCGTCCCACTTAAAGCTTACAAGTGGGACCATTGGAGAAGGGGCGCATGCAGCCGTGCCCGTGCGCGCATCCATGCCGCTCGCCGTCCCCGAATGAGCGCGCCTTTAATGGCGGTGTCCCCTGGCCGGCAAAAGGCTGCATCGCCACCTACGTTGCCGGCCTGGCCGCTCATCTGCTCCGCCGCCTTGCCGTCTCTGCCTGCCTAGTCTGTGCCAGTCTGCCGAGCCAAAATAAATGCACCTGTCGGTGGTGGTCATTACTGCCGGTCCGGACACAGATGCCTAGAAAAGGAGCCCTTTTCCTGTACCATTGCACCAACGTCGCCCACTGACTTCCTCTTCCTCTCTACTTGCCACCCACGCCCCGATCTTGCCATGGCTCGTGGTGGTGGCCGCTCCACTCCCGGTCGCAGCGGCAGCTCGAACCGCCGCCGCATCATCTATCCTTTGTTTCTTGAGTCGAGCGAGGGTGGAGGAGACGACGGTTCACGTTCGAGTAGGACCCCTCGGCGCTCGAGCACTCCTCCGAGCTCGAGCAGGGGCAGGGGCAGCTATGCCGTCCGTCGGGCCATTGCTCCCGATCCCATTCCCTTCATCGATCTTGAGTCCGATGAGAAGGAGCAGGTGGTTGACCCGGGTCTGGCATGGGCTAGGGCCGACTATCAAGCCACGGAGCAGGCCAGACATTCCGCTGAGCAACAACAGCTCATGGAGACTCTGGTCGCTTCTGCGGTCGAAGCGGAGCAGGCAAGAGTCGCGGAGCAAGCCAGAGCCGCGCAGTGCGAGGAGGACCTGCAGAAGGCTCTGAACAACTCGGTCGGAAAGGGCAAGGGCAAAGGCAATAATCCAGTGGAGGTTTCCGACGATGACGACGAGAATTAGTTCTTTTTAATTCTAGGGTTCTATGTAAAAGGGCACTCTATGTATAATTATGTTGGAAAACATGGGGAATGTTCCTTTTAAGTGTAGTAGTATGAAGCAAAAATCATGAACTTGTAGTACATTATTTTCAAGTTTGGCCGAAACCCCCTTTTCTATGAAGTAGGTACCACAAATAAGATCTAAAATTGACCTCTCACAATTACCACACAAACTATATCATATGGGAGGCATAACCTCTGAATATAATGAATTTTTGAGCTTTTTAACTATATTCCACTCATTAAATGAGTTTACTAGCATTTATCGAGAAATAAAGAAATTTGAAGTACAAGTTTGGCCCCAAAATTATGTAAAAATCATAATAACGTAGTGTATCATGATTGCACGCAATTGCAAAGAAAAAAGTAGATAAATTCACCCTTAGCCACGAATGGTCACACGGACAATTTTGGCCCTGTTTTGAAAAAAAATCTCATAAATTGAGAGAACATAAAAAAAACATAAAACCGGGGGATTTTTCTTTTTAGAGTACTAGTATGGAATGGAAAATATAAACTTGCAATTACATAATATTTGATAACCTTGTCTTGGATGAAGATTCATGGCTTTCAAGCCAAAAGACCAAGATCATGGCATATCCATGTCTACCTTCGTGTTATGACGACCATACTCGGCACAAACATGTGTTTTGACATTGTCAACAATGTTGCCAAAGCAAGATTCCAAGATTTTTTTTTATTTTTAAATATTTTATGTAGTGCCGAAACCCCCATTTTTTGTGAGGTAGGTACCACAAATAAGATTTAAAATTGACCTCTCACAATTATCACACAAACTATATCATATGGGAGGCATAAACCCTGAATATAATGATTTTTTGAGATTTTTAACTATATTCCACTTGTTAAATGAGTTTACTAGAATTTATCGAGAAATAAAGAAATTTGATCTACAAGTGTGTTATAGTTTGGCCCCAAAATTATGTAAAAATCTTAATAACGTAGTCTATCATGATTGAACGCAATTGCAAAGTAAAAATAGGAAAAATTCACCATTAGCTATGAATGGTCAAACGGACAATTTTGGCCCTATTTTGAAAAAAAATCTCATAAATCGAGAAAACATCAAAAAAATGTAAAACTAGGGGGATCTTCCTTTTTAGAGTACTAGTATGGATAAAAATCATAAAATTGCAATAACATAATTTTTTAAAAGAATTGCTCACAAAATGGACAACCTTGTTTGGAGTTAAATGGCTTTCAAGCCAAATAAGCAAGATCATGGCATATCCATGTCTACCTTTGTTCTATGATGACCATACTCGGCACAAACATGTGTTTTGACATTGTAAACAATGCTGCCAAAGCAAGATTCCATTTTTTTAAACATTTTGGTTAGTACCGAAATCAACATTTTTTGTGAAGTACGTACCACAAATAAGATTTGAAATTGACATCTCACAATTTTAACACAGTCCATATCATATGGGAGGCATAATCCCTGAATATCATGAATTTTTGAGCTTTTCAACTATATTCCGCATATTAAATGAGTTTAATAGGATTTACCGATAAACAATTTCCATAAATCGAGAAAAGGTCAGAAAAATGGAAAAACTGGGGGAATATTCATTTTAAGTGTACTAGTATCGATGAAAAATCATAAACTTCAAGTCGCATCCAATTCATGCTGTGGCGCGCTCTTGCGCTGTCTTGCGCGCTCTGGGTGCGAACTGGCATGGCATGAATCAAATTATCGCGTCAGTTCATGTCCAACATGGTTGTGACATGTCTACATGGATCACATTGTATTTTTGGGCTCATTTACAGAAGGACGACAAAAACTTGCTTAGAAATGGAGTTGTTTACCCTAGCTTTGGAGCTCATTTGAAGCACAAAATGCATGTGACGCGTCGAGATGTTTAACGTGTCAAAATGCATGCGTCCGCGTCAGAGACGGCCGATCATGATTACGCGAAGAAACAAAGTTTCTTGTCTTGTCAAACTGGTCTTTCCAAGAAACGAAGCGATCCCCGCCGGCGGTTAAATGTCGTAGATTTACTCGTTGCGGTTCCCACACTTCACCACTCTCCACTCTCCACTCTCCCAACACCACCAAAAAAACACCATGGACGGCGGAGGCGAGACCACTGGTGGAACGACGGCTTCGTCTCGAGCGACGACGCCTCCGCCGAAGACAAAGAGGGCTTCCAGGGTTGGTGGGAGGGGGACCCGTCCTCATCAGAGCCCTCCTCCCAGGAGCCGGAGGGGGAGGAGGAGGATGAGGAGGCGGAGAAGGAGGAGGCGGAGAAGCAGCATGAGGAGGCGGAGGCAAAGGAGGTCCCCGTCGACAACGACGCGGATGACGATGAGGAGGAGGAGGACGGCGACGACGCCGATGACGAGAAGGAGGAGGAGGAGGACGACGCCGACGACGACGATGACGAGGAGGAGGATGACGCCGACGACGACGAAGACTCCTCCGACGCACCGCCGGCGAAGAGGCAGAAGCCCTAGGATTAGGGCTTCGTAGTAGTAGTTTAGTAGTAGTAGTAGTAGTTCAGTAATAGTATCAAAAAAGATTAATAGTATTAGTTCAGTAGTTGAACAACTTTTGTACCGTCAAGAACTCGAGTACTAATGGAATCTTATATAGTTTCCATGATCAACGAATTTTTTTATCATGATTTAATCATCGGGTTCGAGAGAGCACAGAAGAAAACAACATAGTTAATCAACAAATTATTTCTAAACAAAAGAAATTAAATGTTTATCATGATTTAATCATCGGGTTCGAGAGAGCACAGAAGAAAACAACATAGTTAATCAACGAATATCTCTAAACAAAAGAAATTAAATGTTTATCATGATTTAATCATCAGGGTCGAGAGAACACAATAGAAAACGACGTAGTTAATCAACGAATTATTTCTAAACAAAAGAAATTAAATGTTTATCATGATTTAATCATCGGGTTTGAGAGAGCACAGAAGAAAACGACATAGTTAATCAACGGATTATCTCTAAACAAAAGAAATTAAATGTTTAGCATGATTTAATCAGCACATAAAAAACTAAACATGGTTATATGGGCCCAATCACATGATTGGGCCCATAGAACCATGGGTAGTGCAACCTGTACCGCATTGGAGTTTATAAACCGTCCGTACGCACTGTAAACTAGCAAGGTGGGACTAAACATGAGGTCTGCCATGGCCGTCCGGGCCCATACGTCAGGCCAAGTAACGGTCAAACATTGTTGACCCGACGGAAGCGGCCGTTCGGCCATCTTCGAGCCTCGAAAGAGCGAAGTGGGGCAAAGACGAGGCTAGCTAAGGAAGTAGGGATAGAACGTGGATAACTAAAAGAAGTAGGGCATGAAAATAAAAAAACCTAATTATTTTATTTACATAAAAAGACGAAATTTTCGATTACGTTGCAAACACTTTGGCATAACATAAGCATGGCAAGCCATCATATCCTGTTTGGACTCCACTCTCAATGCACATTGTGCTTAATTTGTAAAATAAAATTTGATTGTTTCTTAACATGTATAGTGGACAAGAGGGAAATTGTTTCTTACCATTCCACGTCGTTGTAGATGCACTACAAGAAGACCCCTCCTACAGCAACACATCTATCTGTATCTAAATGTCCATATAGGCGTTGCTAATGCATATACCAATGGATAAAGATGCGTTGCGTTTTTGGGCGTTGCAAGGGTTCAATGCAACGCATATAGATCTGTAGGTAACCAAGGGATAATGTGTTGCAGAATAACAACAGACTTCAAGCAACCATCGTATGCGTTGGTAGACAACATAAAGGCATTGGACCCTTTTTATGAAATAAATATTGTTTTTAATATATATTTATAGACTGCATTGTTTGAGCGCTTGAATCTATTTTCATTTTCAAAGAGACACACAAAAATCATAGGATAAAAACATATCGCATGAAGAAACAATTCAACATATATTATTTGAATCGCTATCACAATACATAAAAATTATCCAAAGTGTGCACAACATACAATCTTGATTCAAATTTTGATACTCTAAATACTCCTATACATCGCTTTCAGAATACATAAAAATTATCCAAAGCGTACACAACTTACAATCTTTACTCAAAATTTGATACTCTAACTACTCCTATACACAATCCCACAAACATTCTGCCTTCAGATACGTTCACAGCTTATATCCGAAAATAGTACGTCCTTGTTGACTTGTAGGTCCTGCAATAAACAAAATTTCTTATTTCAGTATCAAAGTGGCAAAAGGTGGAAGAGTGAATACAATTACTACTTGCACAAAACAAGGTTGAGGGAATGTAGATAAATACTCTAGTCCAGTGGTATCAACTTCATGAATGAAACATGTATCATAATTCAGATGTGAGGCTATTCGTTTACATCATATTTTGCTCCTTTGCAGTTATACAAATCGTAGGGAAATAAAGGACTGGAAGTGCCAACACGTACAAGTCCATTAATATATGCCTATCCAGGTAGACGATCCATGACAAAGTTGTACCTGCAGCTTATGTTTAATTGCAGTGTAGCAATGTACTTATTGTTATCTGCTCCAACTCTGAAAACAACCAGAACTCAGCGTTGATTAAATTATATCAAGGCAAAAAAATCTTCGTAACTAGGAAGAATTAGGCTGTGGTTGTAGTATATTATTGGTACTAATGTCTAGCTTATTTATGTTGTGCATAATCCTATTGTATTACATAGGTATAATTAACCCAGATTTTTTCTCGAAAATCAACCCAGACATTAGTACCAATAATCTGACCTTTATTGTGGCAGAGCCGTCTGATGCAGCAAGGTCGTAGTGATAGTGAAGAGACCACTTGAGGAACAATCCTGCCCGTGTTTAGCTACCTCTCTACAAACAAATGCCACGAACCGCTCGATCGTATCCTTAGGTTCCTCGCTCTGCAAGCAAAACAAAAAACTCCCGATTAGCTGCTGCAAGGATGCACAAAGATCCTAGAAAAAATGGTTAACAAAGATCCTAGAAAAGAACAAAGGAAATATTGTTTTTGCGACAAAAGGAGAGGAATTGAATCTGGAGCCTGAACCTCTATTGTTCCCATGATCTCTAGAATCCCACTGTGCACCAAATCACCGTCGCAGCTCTTCCAGAGACAATTGCGCATCATGGATTAGCCCGAATCCATAATAGCTGAACACAAAAGGAGGGAATCACATAGGGATCTCGTGGTACGCGAATGCAAATCCATTGTTGAATCATACCTCCGGGATGTCTTCGCTCCCCATATGAACGGCGAGGAGTGGGAGGTGTCGGCAGCGTCAGCGTGATCCGCATCACCGGCGATGCGAGGGAACGGCCGAGCGGCACCTTGGGGAGAAAAGGGAGGCGGCTAGGTTTTGGGAGGCAGGGAGCAGGTTGCGGCAGTTCCTTATTTGTGACCAGATCGCATGGTTTGGTGGGGTAAATAATACGTGAGGGAGGTTAGTGGGCTGGGCTCGTCAAGTTTCTTATTTCCAATAAGGACAACGGATATACACTGCAACGCATTGGTTCTGTATCTACAAAAAAATCTGCAACGAATATATATGTCGTTGCCATGTATGCATTGCTATACGGGGGTTCTTCTTGTAGTGATGTGAATATGAAAACATAACAACGAGTAGTACAAATTTTATTAGTTGGCAATTGTAAAATATATTTTGTGGACTTCACATCGCATTGTAAAATATATATTGGGAGCAATGCAACCATTTAGCTCGAGGCGACATATCTCTGTATGCAACAAGGGTGGAAGATGTGCCAACAGGTAGGGCTAGCGATGGGTGATCCTTTGCCAATGTGTCCTACTTGGTATGCCATGTCCTTAGTCCACTCCTCGACGTGCAGACTTCTCATGTGAAACTGGATGTTGGCGGAGGGTTCCCGCGCCACCCCGTGACGACGTGATGCAATTCATCTCGCACGATGTGGGAAATAACACATCCAAAGAATTCCTAGCGTCGAGGGTACCATCAAGGAAGTTCCCTTTGCTGGTGATAGGCAAGTCATGTGAAGTGTGTGCCCAACCCTGAGGGTACCATCGTGGAATTCCCTATGCATGACAGGTATGTGATCCAGGATGGATGCCGATAATAGCATTGTTCCCTATATAGGTGTTGTGGTGCAACCGGGATCACTGCTCTCATGCAGCCTCACCCGACGAAGAGTACCCGACAAATGATGTTAAGTTAGGATATTTAAGTAAATTATTCTAATAGGATTCCATGTAAATACAAATATACCCCGGATTGTATGTAGTAGCCCGAGGGAAAATCTTCGCTCCGAACTGAGAAAGGATGTTGTATATATATGACCCAACGAAACAAACTAAAAAGATGAAAGCGTTGATGCAACATCATGTAAGAATGTTATTAGACTACCCGGGAGTAACATTAGTAGTAACATAGGTGCCACATAGGCAGAAAAGATGATGTGTCATGTAATTAAAGAAGAGAGAGACAAATGGAGTAACATATTATGTTACTGTAACATCACACATACCAAGACACAATGAGTTTACACCCTAATAAATATAGTGTTGCATGACACTACATATTTGTTACTACCCACTATAGAGGTAGTAACATAGACTAGTAACATGCATATTACTAGTCTAAGTTACTCCCCACTATGACTAGCCTTAGACCGCCAAGTGACAGCCGAACCGGTTGAATAAATTATGAGCAACCATTTTCAGACTGTTGCACCCAGACCTCATGGCCTGGCCCTTCTCCTCTGATTGGAAATAATCCTCTTGTTTTTTTTAATAAATCACTGCGTACATGCCCTATCGCCCAAAGTAAAGTGCATACTCTAGTTGAATTTGTACTTTATCATTTTGTTTGTAACGTCATACAACCAATTTCCAGACAAATTCAAAATATTCGCCGTCGGTTTTAAATTAAAAGTCATAAACACAATATGCCAAATAAGTTTCTCGAATGGACAGTCAATAAACAAGTGTTGGATTGGTTCATCTTTATCACAAAAACAACACTTAATATTCCCATGTCAGTTTCTTCTCGCCAGATTATCCTTAGTTATCAAAACTTTTCTATGAAGAAATACATGAAAATCTTTATTTTCTGCCATACTTTCATGTACCAAATATACTTTCTAAGTTACCTTGTGTGACCATTCGTAATATCGAGATACATAGACTTAACCGAAAAACGCCCTGATTGAGTGAGACCCCAAACAAAAGTCTTTTTTTCATTAGTAAGACTAACATGCATTAGCCGGTGAACTAGGTGCAGCCATCTATCCCACTTGTCACCCATTAAAGCATGCCTAAAAGGGATGTTTAAAAGATTTTAGCAAGATTTGCCCACGGTAACTTGTTTCCCTTGTGCAATTACTGTAAGGAGAAGGATACTATGGGATAAAGGCGTGTCCCGTAGCCATATATCCTTCCAAAATCTTATGTCCATGTCATTTTCTACATTGAAAGAACCTCTCAACCTAAAAGTTTAAAGAGATTGAATTAATCATTGTGCCACCTGTTGTCTTCTTTGTTTCGCCGGTGGTGCTCCTTCGTATCCTCTGCTTCCTCCTGGCAAAGGACGCTGGGTGAAGTAATGGGGGAGGCACGTCACTAGTAGAAAAACCACCTTTCGGGCAGAGCCGAATTTGCATTCATCCCGGTTGAGTGATAAACCGGGACCAATGCCTGGCATTGGTCCCGGTTCGAGCTGCCAGGGGCCCGTGGAGCATTGGTCCCGGTTCGGTTGGGGACATTAGTCCGGTTCGTGGCACGAACCGGGACTAATACCCCTCCCCTGCCTATATGTAACCCTCCCCCCTCTTCTCTCTGTTTTTTTTTGCTTCGACTGGTGGGAAGTGGGTGCTAGTTTTTTTTCCTTTGCCACGCACAAGATGTGTTCGATGAAATGCCCGAGCCACACTTAAGTTCACACAAAATGATATCCTCGACCGAGGTTAGCAACTTTATCCTTTTCATCTATAATTGATACAGAAATATTGCATGTGTCGATGTACGGTGGTCATTTCAGTATTCAATATGTTATTCTAATTGTATTTGATAAACTTAATTATATGATAGGCAGATGGATGAACGGCAGCGATGGATATACGGTGACCGACGCAGTTCTTATTTTATTGCAGGCCTGCATAAATTTATCCATGTGGCTGAGGCAAACAAAGAGGATGGTTTTATGCCTTGTCCATGTGTGGATTGTCGGAACGTTAAAGAGCACTCTTCCTTGAGAACCCTTCAAGGCCACCTGCTTCGGAGAGGTTTCATGCCCAGCTATAATTGTTGGACCAAGCACGGAGAAAGAGGGATTATGACGGAAGACAATGAAGAAGAAAAGGATGTTGAGAACTAATCTATGTTCCCTGAAGAATACGGTGATACTGCGATGGAAAACAATGAAGAAGAAAGAGGTGAAGAACAACATGCGTCAGATGAGCCCGCTGATGGTCTTGGTCGGGTCATTTCTGATGCAAAACGAGAATGCGATACAGAAAAGGAGAAGCTGAAGTTGGAGGCCATGCTAGAGGATCACAAAAAGTTGTTGTACCCAAATTGCGAAGATGGCAGCACAAAGCTCGGTACCACACTGGAATTGCTGAAATGGAAGGCAGAGACTAGTTTATCTGACAAGGGATTTGAGAAGTTACTGAAAATAATGAAGCCGAAGCTTCCAAAGGATAACGAATTGCCCGAGACTACGTACGAAGCAAAGAAGGCTATCTGCCCTCTAGGATTAGATGTGCAGAAGATACATGCTTGCATCAATGACTGCATCCTTTACCGCGGTGAGGAGTACGAGAATTTGGATGCATGTCCGGTATGCACTGCACTGCGGTACAAGATCAGACAAGATGACCCTGGTGATGTTGAGGGCGATGACGAGCCCCCTAGGAAGAGGATTCCTGCTAAGGTTATGTGGTATGCTCCTATAATACCACGGTTGAAACGTCCGTTCAGAAACAAAGAGCATGCCAGGTTGTTGCGATGGCACAAAGAAGAGCGTAAGAAAGACGGGAAGTTGAGACACCCCGCCGATGGGTCGCAGTGGAGAAAAATCGAGAGAGAGTTCTCGGACTTTGCAGGTGACGCAAGGAACTTATGGTTTGGTCTAAGTACAGACGGTATGAATCCTTTTGGGGAGCAGAGCTGCAGTCACAACACCTGGCCCGTGACTCTATGTATCTACAACCTTCCTCCTTGGTTGTGCATGAAGCAGAAGTTCATTATGATGCCAGTTCTCATCCAAGGCCCGAAGCAACCCGGCAACGACATTGATGTGTACCTAAGGCCATTAGTTGATGAACTTTTGCAGTTGTGGGCCATACCAGGTGTACGTGTGTGGGATGAGCACAAACAGATGGAATTTGACCTACGAGCGTTGTTGTTCGTAACCATCAATGATTGGCCTGCTCTTAGTAACATTTCAGGACAATCAAACAAGGGATACAACGCATGCACGCACTATTTAGATAAGACTAAAGGTACATATTTGGAAAATGTAAGAAGGTCGTGTACCTGGGGTGTCTTCAATTTCTTCCAGCCAATCATCCCGTAAGAAAGAAAGGCAAGCATTTCAAAGGTGAGGCAGATCACCGGAAGAAGCCTAACCTCCCTGATGGTGATGCTATATTTGGTATGGTCAAGGATATAGAAGTAATATTTGGAAAGGGTACTGGCGGTCAATATGTTCCTAAAGACGTCGCTACCGGACACGCGCCCATGTGGAAGAAGAAATCTATATTTTGGAAGCTACCCTATTGGAAAGTCCTAGAGGTCCGGTCTTCAATCGACGTGATGCACGTGACAAAGAATCTTTGCGTGAACCTGCTAGGCTTCCTCGGCGTGTATGGTAAGACAAAGATACACCGGAAGCACGGGAGGACCAGCAGCATATGAAAGACCCAAACAACAAGCATACGGATAAAGGGCGTCATTACTTAAGCAGCTACGCTCTTACGAAAGCAGAGAAGGAAATATTTTTTGAATGCCTGAGCAGTATCAAGGTCCCGGCTGGCTTCTCGTCAAATATAAAGGGAATAATAAATATGGCAGATAAAAAATTCCAAAACCTGAAGTCTCATGATTGCCACGTGATCATGACGCAGTTTCTTCCGATTGCATTGAGGGGTCTTCTATCGGAAAATGTTCGAGTACCCATTGTGAAGCTATGTGCATTTCTCAATGCAATATCTCAGAAGGTAATCGATCAAGAAAGTCTGACAAGGTTACAGAAGGATGTGGTCCAATGTCTTGTTAGTTTTGAGTTGGTGTTCCCCCCATCATTTTTCAATATTATGACGCATCTCCTGGTTCACCTAGTCGACGAGATTGCAATTCTCGGTCCTGTATTTCTACACAATATGTTCCCCTTCGAGAGGTTCATGGGAGTCTTGAAGAAATATGTTCATAACCGTGCTAGGCCAGAAGGAAGCATCTCCAAAGGCTATGGAACAGAGGAGGTCATTGAGTTTTGTCTTTACTTTATTCCCGACATTAAGTCGATTGGTCTTCCTGAATCGCGGCATGAGGGGGGACTTAGTGGGAAAGGCACGCTAGGAAAGGAAGCAATGATATATAGGGACGGGCATTCTTTCACTCAAGCACACTACACAGTTCTACAAAGTTCCACCTTCGTGGCTCCGTATATCGAGGTACACAAGAATAGTGTACGCTCCAAAAACCCAGGGAAGCCTGACTCCTGGATTAAACAAAAACACATGGAGACTTTCGGCAGTTGGTTGCGATTACATCTCATGAATGACACCGATGTTGGAGATAAACTCTACTTATTGGCCGCGTCACCATCTTCGACTGTATTGACTTTCCAAAGGTACGAGATAAATAGGAATACATTTTACACGATCGTCCAAGATAAAAAGAGTACCAACCAAAACAGTGGTGTTCGTTTTGATGCAACAGACGAGAATGGACAAAAGGACACATACTATGGTTACATAGAGGAGATATGGGAACTTGACTATGGACCTACTTTTAAGATCCCTTTGTTTCGATGCAGTTGGGTCAACATGAATGGAGAAGGGGTAAAGGTAGACCAGCTGTACGGAATGACAACAGTGGATCTCAAGAATCTTGCGTATAGAGATGAACCATTCGTCCTAGCCAATGATGTGGCTCAGGTTTTCTATGTGAAGGACATGAGCTCCAGACCGAAAAAAAGAAAAGATAAGGAAAAAAATACATCACACGATGAGCCAAAGCGTCAAATAGTTCTTTCAGGAAAAAGAAACATAGTGGGAGTCGAGGACAAGACAGACATGTCAGCAGACTATAATAAGTTTGATGAAATTCCGCCCTTCATAGTGAAAATTGACCCAAGCATCCCGTTACATAATGAAGAAACTCCATGGTTACGGCCGAAGAAGCGATCATGATCTAAGTATGAGTGTAATAATATATAAAACAATTTATGTATGAGTGTTCTCAAAACCTTTTTATGTATGAGTGTTGTCAAATGCATTACACAATATATGTATGATCGTGCCGGCTCCGCTTCACTCTTTCTGCTGCAACAAAAACTGGTGAGAAGTTCGTATACAAAACACACGGTATCACCTGCATACAAACCGTATTCGGTCGATGAACTGAAGGATTTCTAGATAGAACAAAACACACGGTATCACCTGCATACAACCCTACTGTGGCTAGAGAGTGCCCGCATATCAAATGCACCGTAGGGCGTATGCAGGTGAAACCGTTTGATTTGTATTCGGTCGATGAACTGAATGATTTCTAGAACGGCTCGGCAATTCATCATTGCGTCACCCTAATCCAGTGGTTGGATTCAACCTACCTGAGGGCTTGTGTTTCCAACAGCGTCATTGTGTTGTCCTTATTCACCGACCTACAGGAGGTGGCTCCAATGGCTGGCCGGTGAACAAGGACAAACACAATAATGCCAGGGAACATGCCAGCAGGTATGCTAAATCCAACCATTGGATTCGGTGGTGAAGGTAGACGTTCGTTGTGTGCCGTTCGCTGCAGGGACACCGCTATTTATAGGCGATTAGAAAGTGTACCTGTGGATGAGGTGGGAGTGGTGGTGGTGGTGGTGGTGGTGGGAGTGCTGATCCAACGGCTCACAAGCGCTCAAAAGAAACACACCGCTGATCCAACGGCTCACAAGCGCTCGAAGGAAACACACGATCCGTGTGCTTCTTCTTGATTGGGCATACTACCTGCACTGATGACGGTAATGATCTTTAGTCCCGGTTGGTAGCTGGAACCGGGACTAAAGGAGCGTTGATATGTGTGCCTTATCTTCTGCCCTAGATCCAATGACTCACAAGCGCTCGAAAAAAACACACGATCCGTGTGCTTCCGATCAAACGGCTCACAAGCGCTCGAAGGAAACACACGATCCATGTGCTTCCAATCCAACGTCTCACAAGCGCTCGAAGGAAACACACGATCCGTGTGCTTCTTCCACCGCTTCCCGTCTTCGTCTTCCCGCAATTTCTCACTATATATATGTAGGCTTGGCCGCCATTGCCATATCACATCTAAACTCATATCTGCAACCTCATCACTCTTCCATGGCTTCCACCGTACTAACCTACCGTCAGGCGGAGGACCTTTCCGCCTTGAACTACCCCTGCCGGCCCGGCTACCGCGTCCCCGCCGACTGGATGCTGAGCGCCGGAGGCGTGCCGGTCCCTCCTGTCCCTCAAGGTGTGGCGCGCCGGGAGGCCATCACGAACCACTACTACCTCGAGCTCACACCGGAGCAGCGGATGGATCCGGGCTGGCATCCCGACTACCGCCCGACTTGGGAAGCCTTCTTCATCAATCGGCGTGAGAGGGCGCTCGCCAGGTACGAGGGGGACGGCCCGCCTCCTTCGGACTTCAACGAGGCCGGCCGTCAGCTGTGGTGGGCTGGCCGGACTCTGCAGGGCGTTATGAACTACATCACGGCCGGCGATAACCCCCGCCTGCGCTACCCTAACATGCAGTCCGGAGGTGCTCACCCGTCTAGGTTCGAGCCACGAGCGCCGTATGAGTACGATGACAGCGACGACGACGATGACGGCGACTACGAGTACGAGTATTATAGGCCTAGGCAGGAGTATGACTAAGATTGTTAGGACAACTGATCCACTGTTGCCCAACGGTGGCTCGTGAGTGCCTGCATATCAAATGCACCGTTGGATCTCAAATTTAAACACTTTTCATGTTGAAAGTTTAGTGAGATTCAATAATATGGCAAAAATAGATATGAATTAATTCAATAGATATAAATTAAATGAATATATATAAATTATATAAATAGATAGATTACATTTTTATCAACAATTTGATATTTTAATTGCATTTTTCTGATAAACAGATGAAAAGATATTGAATTTATAAAATTAATTAATGACTTAATGGAGTTCAAATTCCAAATTTTGTAATTAAATGAATTCACCTATAATCTCAAAAAAATGAATTTGTCATAAAATAGATAGATTACATTTTTATGAACAATTTGATATATTAATTGCATTTTTTCTGATAAACATATGAAAAGATATTGACTTTATAAGTTTAATGACTTAATTAAGTTCAAATTCCAAAATTTTTACTTAAATGAATTCACCTCTAATCTCAAACAAAAATGGATTTGTAATAAATATATAGATTACATTTTTATGAACAATTTGATATATTATTTGCATTTTTCTGATAAACAGATCAAAAGATATTGAATTTATAAGTTTATTACAATTTTGAAAAACTTAATTTCCAAAAGGTCTTTAGGTCCGGTTCGTATTACCAACCGGACCTAAAGGTCATTTTGGCGCGCGCCTTTTCGGTGCCGCCGAAAATGACCTTTAGGTCCGGTTGGTAATACCAACCGGACCTAAAGGGTAGGCCTATAGTCCCGGTTGGTGCCACCAACCGGGCCTAAAGACCCTTTGGTCCCGGTTGGGGCTACCAACCGGACCTAAAGGCCTCTATTTTAAAACTGCCTGCCTCTTCTTCTTCCCCATTCCACCCATTTCGACTAAGGACCAGCTAGCGCGGCGCAAGATCGACGCCGTCAGGCTGCCGAAATTTCCCGCGCCGCCGTCCGCCGTACGCGCCGCCCTCCGCCGCCCGCTCCTCCGGCCGCGCCTCCTCCGCCACGCGCGAGCCTCCTCCGCCGGCCGCTCCGCAAGCGCTCCTCGGCCGTCCTCCTCCCCCGGCTAGCTGCTCCTCCGGCCTCGCCTCCTCCGTCGGCCTCCACGCGCCGCCGCCGGGCCGTTGCCGTCTTCCCCGTCGCCATCGTCGTCCTCAAGGTGAGCCGTGAGCATCCTCCCCCCTCCCCCCTGCCGCCGGCCGGGCTACCTCCTCCCCCACCCCCATGCTCTGGATGCGTGGAGAGCATCACCATGGAAGCCTAAAAAATTAAAAATGAGATTTGGACAGATTTAGGTAGATTTAGAATTTAAATTTAGGTAGATTTTTGAAATTAGATTTAGGTAGATTTTTGGACAGAAATGCTAATTAGAAATTAGGGTTAGTTTTGAAATTTAGAGTTAGTTAAAATAATGGGGAAGAGTGGCAAAATAAAATGGTCTTTCTCTGTTTTGTTAGGCCGAATAGGATGGAATAGGTCTTTCTCTGTTTTACTAAATAATGGGTGCAATTTATTTAGGCTTCATATTTATTTATGATTTTAGGCTTCATATTTGTATGATAAATATTTATTTATGATAAATATTTATTTAGGCTTCATATTTATTTATTTATTTATGATTTTAGGCTTCATATTTGTATGATAAATATTTATTTATGATAAATATTTACTTAGCGCTCATATTTATTTATGATTTTAGGCTTCATATTTGTATAAATAAATATTTATCCAAAATCCAATAATTTTAGGCTTCATATTTATTTGTATGATAGAATTGGATTTGATACAGTTATTTATTTATTTACAATATAATTGGATTTGATACAGTTTTGTATGAATTGATGGAATTGATAGAATTATTTGTATGAATTGATGAAATTGATAGAATTGTATACTCTGATGTTTTTAATCGGTGCACCGTGTAATTGGAGCTGTGTACAATTTTGCTCAAGTGATGTTCATGTGAAGTACAATTATATCGAAATGTGTAGTTAGTTAATGATTCCTATTTCGTAGGTGTCATGTTATTACTACAATTCAATTTTGTTCTGTTTCAGACAAGATCAAATGCTGAATTATTTGTCATATATATCACCATGACGACGCTTAGAAACAACGGGCACAGCAACGCGCGCCTTTCCTTCTAGTACCATTCTATCCCTACAAGTTTTCTGAACAACACGGCAGAGACGGCTCTGAAAATAACTTTCGTATTTTGCAGAAACTATGGAACCACACGGTAGAGACGAAAATACGGAAAATATCCTCGAGGATATGATCCGCCGTGAGGATGTCGCAAGTCACTTTCTGAACGACTCCGGTGAGGGGGATGAGTCTCTCAACCGAGGAGACGGCGTCTCCAACGTCTGGGAAGAGGCCGAACTCGGCGTCTCCGATGAGGGAGAAGCCGACAAGGCAGAAGCCGGCGGCTCCGGTGCAACATTGATTATTACAAACTCCGACGAGGTGCATATATATTTATATTAATTAATTTAGCCTCTGTTGTCTATATACACATATTAACGGTCTTCCTTCTTTTAGCCATCCGGATCGAGCAAATCCTCTGTGAGGACGAAACGAGGCCCAAACAAAAAGTTGGAGGACCATCTCCGGTACAGGATCGAAGAAGTCGCTGCAGACGGCGAACCCATTGCTCCAATTGATGTTAGAAAAAAATTTGTGAAGCAATGCGGTGTTGTTGTTAGGGACTACGTCCCGATCACCATCCGAGAATGGAATAAGCCAAGGGATCCTGAAGTTAGCTGGATCGGCCCCGCAGGCAAAAAACGCCTTTTTGAAAAGGTCATGGTTAATTTCACCTTGTCGTTGCCAGAGGTGGATCCAGAGGAGGGGGGGCCAGATGAGGAGGAGATGGCTGCCCAAAAAAAATCTCTAGAAGATAAAGTCAAGGCGTGGGCTCTTAAGAAGATGGCCGAGCTATTCAACAAATTTAAGAAAAGATTGTACACCGACTTTATCTTGAAAGATAAAACTCCGGATTTCGATCACGGGTATGAGAAGATAAGAGACTACTGGGAAGATTTTGTGACGTACAAGAAATCGGAGGAAGCTCAGTTAAAGTCTGCAATAAACAAGGCAAATGCTGCTAAAACGAAGTACCACCATACTATGGGGCCTGGTGGCTACGCCTGTTCCATGCCTAAGTGGGATAAACTTGAGGCTGACCTGCTGTATAAAGGGATCGTTCCAGAGCCTATAAAAAAAGGATGGATCAAACGGTCAAGAAATTGGTTTTACGGGCATGGGGGCACATTGGACGCAGAAGGAAAGTGCATATATACCAGAAGACACAAGGATAATCCCCTACTACCCATCGAAGACATTAGGAAAGCAGTAAAGGATGTTGAAGAGGGACGGTTCCGTCCCGATAGAGAGAAGGACGAGCTTGCACGCACCCTTGGGAATAAAGAACACGAAGGACGAACACGAGGCACCCCAGGCTCCAAGCCGTGGGCACATGGGTTTCCCGTGGAAAGGAAAATATTTCCCGATAGAAGTCATCTGAGGAGAAAGGAAAGGGAGGCAAGGGAAGCAATCGCTGCTGCAGACCGGCTGCGTCATATAGAAGAAACAATGAAGCGGCAGCAGGATCAAATTGACCGACTTAGCCAGCAAGGCACTGCCGGCCTATCTCAGCAGCATGTTGTAGAACCTGCTGTCGATGCTACCGACCCATCATATCGGAAAAGCAGCGTGGCTTCGAGCATGGTCCCGGCTGGTGATGATGATGATGCACAGATGGCGGATCCTCTTCGTCTCTACCCAGTGGATGATATCACGGAGAGCATACCTTGTGAGCTACATGTGAAAGTGTTCAACTTAACCATGAAGGTGGCGGTCGGCTATGCCGTACCAATTGGACCTACACCAACTTTCCATTGCTCCCCAGTTCCTCATGGCTACGCTGTTGTCGGGGTGGATGAAGTTATGAAAGGATTTGAGGAGCTGAAGCTGGCACACCCTGCAGGTGAAGATAGGGAGGTGGTTGAACTTGGAGAAGCCAGGAAAGGGACCATTCTATGGCCAAAGGAATTCATCGTGCTTCCAAACTGGCCGCCAAAGCCATCGACTCCTCACCAGTCTCCAACGCAACAGTCCTCTCCACCACCGCCGCCTCACCACTCTCTAGCGCAACAGTCCTCTTCGCCGCCGTCGCCGCCTCAGGCGCCGTCTCCGCCGCCTCACCAGTCTCCAGAGCAGCCGTCTCTGCCACCGCGTCAGGCTCAGCGTACCACTGCTAGTACTACGAGGAGTGGTAACCGTTCACCGAAACGTAGAAGGTCACCCCTCCCAAAAGTACCTCATAAGAATCTTTCCAAGAGACCTTACGACTGTACGGTGGAGGAAAATGAGGCGATCGTAAAAGCCCAAACGGATCAGTGGTTTGCTAACTTGAAGAAAAAGAAGCCGAAAGAGTTCCCCGACACCCAGAAGAAAAAGCCGCCGTCTTGAAAATGTTGAAGTCCCTTGAACAACCCCCGCCAAAGCTGACACCAGACTATGAGCGCTCTATTCTCAAGTCGGTTCAGGCAAATAACCGGCGGTCGAAAAATGGTAGTGCAAGCCGGAAATCAGTTGCCCAACTCGGAGAACAGCAAAAACAATCGTGCCCCCCGCTCAAAGTGTTTTCCAATACCGAGGTGGGGTCGAGCAAACGTGCGGTCGGCATCGATCCTGAGTTTGTTGCACTGTACGGAGAAGCAGCCTCTGCTCAGGGCTTGTCTATTGCTCAGTACTTAGACCAATTACAATTCCACGAAGAAATAGTTCCAAAATACAAATACCGGCACGGGCATCCTCTCGTCAAACCTGAGTTAGTCAAAGATCTACCAACAAAAATGCGAAGAGTGCATAGTTGGTACATGAGAGACTCAAAGAAAGGGGCAAATTGGATCCACGTGGGATATAAAAACGAGCATTACGGGCGAGCTGGCGTGGTAATGATTGAATTTTCTGAATTATTTCAGTTATACCAACAAGAAGCCCTTGACAAAGCTATCATCAGTGCTTATTGTCTGTAAGTATTATTTCTGTAATTAAGTCTCTAGCTAGCTCACCTCGTTCATTGCATTTATAATCTTACTCATCACTATATTAATTATGCAGAATGAAGATTCTCCAATGCAAAAGAGGACAAATCTATGACATTGGGTTCGTTGACCCAAATTTCGTTCATGAAAAAAGTCTCCATGATTTTTACAACGAAACAGAGAATAACTTGTTAAATGCATTATGGTTTAACGAAACCGAAAGAGAAATACTATTTCCTTACAACTTCAAGTAAGTGTTACTGTCTTCTACACATTCTATTTCGCTTAATTTCTCGATGTTAAGTGTATAATTGATGACTTATGCGTGCGCAGCTTCCACTTTATTCTGCTAATCATTATGCCTGACAAAGGAGTAGTACTTGTCATGAACTCCTTACGTAAACCCCTTAACGATTGGGCGGACATGCAGGAATGCCTCCAGAGGTAATTTCAATCATTATGGCACTATATCGGCAACTTTCCGTTCATTTACTGATAGCAAGTAATTAATATATAACTCATTTATTCATTTTCTTTGCCGGGCAGGGCTTGGAAACGATTCACCGCCAGGGCTAGGGGTGATTGGGCGAAGGAGCTTACATTTAAACCAATAAATGTAAGTACTACTACCTAGATCCGCGCATCTATTTGATTCTAGTTCAATACCATTACCATTTTTTGATTGAACTCTGTTCCCGTAAAGTACTTGAGCCAAAAAAGTGCGAATCATTTATGTGGATACTACGTCTGCGAGTTCATTCGTCAGACGTGCTGTGAGAAGGGCAAAATCTTAGAACAACTTGAAGTGAGTATGCAATATTCATAATTTTAGTTTATTGCTATCAATTATGTTTACTCTCATTCATATATATTGACCATTTTTAATTAGATCGAATGATTGCGGGAAGGCCTTCTACCACAGGATCGCGTAGGAGCAATTCAAGAGGAAATTGTCGGATTCTGAGATGCAGAGTTCCTAGATCCGAAAGGAGAATACTATTATAAGGTTTAAATTAAATAGTGAGTGTAAAAGAGATGTATATATATAAGAATGAAACTAGTGTGTACTACATGTACCGTTTGTAATATGTTTGACTAAGCACGACGAATGAGTTGTGTGTAATATATTCGTGACGATGATGTGTAATAGTGGTTCCCCTTATTTAACTAGTAGTGGCATTTTTGTAGTTTTAAAAAATATTTAATTTAAGTTTTTTAAACATGCATGCATTTGACATAATCAAATAGGTCTTATTTTTCTGAACATTTTGGTATTTTATTCATATTTTTATGAATTACAGAATAAACATTATTGATTTTACAAATTTAAACAATTTTCTGAAATTTCTGGGAAAAGTGAAAAAATCTGGCGGGCTCCGAGTGCAGGTCATCAGTCCAGGAGGTGCTCCTCGGCAACGTTTCGGCGCATGAACTGGCCGTCCACCGCACGAGTATGTGGCCGAACTTGTCATATGTCATGACGGAGAACTGGTTGAGGCGCTGCTTGTTGCGTGTATCTCCCTGCTTGCACTCCACTGGATCTAGTGTGTGGCTCCATGTTACTCGCCACTGATGCAAGAGGAGCCAGTACGGAAACCATCACTAAGACTACTAGCATTTCCCCAAACTAAAATATACGCATTCGAGATGCTTGTGGTTTCGTCCAATATCTGGATACAACTAAAAATAAAATGAAAACTGAATACATAATATTGAGCAAGGTGTAATACTTGAGAAAAGAACCTAAGATATATATAATAAGAAGAGAGTTGCATGCGGATGCGGAGTTAGCTTGCTCAATTTCACCTCACTAATAGTGTGACATCCCACCTTAAAATTGGTGTGAGTGATTTTGTACCCCCACGATTAGTGTGACATGTTGTTTCATTTTTTTATAGCTAGGAAACCCGTGGATTAATTTGGTAATTAATTTAAGAGTTGTGTACGGTAAAGATATTGAATTATGGGAACACAATAATTCCAAATAAACATTAGAATAATTTTAGTTTGAAACACGAAACTATGTTCATTTGTTCATATCACTGCCGCCTTAATTTTCAACAAAACAGTTGCCTACATTATTTAAGATGTATGAAATGCAGGCTTTGGAACATTTCTTAGTGACTTACGTTCATACGTGACATTTCTCTGTTGTTTCTTACTCATTTCATCCATATGGAAGAAGATCTTGAGTTCTTTACAATCTCACTTAGCCCCCTTTACATTTTAAAAATACAAATGTACTGTCCAGTTATGACTTGTGAATTTGCATAAAAAGGAAACATAGCTTTTGAAATACACTTTCAAATTTGAAGAAAACATTCCAGATTATAAGATACAATTTTTTACAATTACACATAAATTTATGGAAGAGTTTCCACAATGGAAAAGTCAAAGAAGATGACATACAAACACTAACATGGATATCTTGTTAACCTTAATGGAATAAAAAGAACTATTAGCTTTTCTTTGAAAACATTCGTGCCATATATGCCGTTGAATTGAATCTGAAATAAGTTTTTAATAGTATATTATAATATTCGTGACATATAACTTATATTAAATGAAAGAATTATAACATAAATATTTATGAAAATTCAGAGGTGTGCTTTTGACATTTTTTCTTCCAGATTGTCCAATTTATTGTATTTCATTTCAACCAACTGACCATGAACCAAGTCTTGCGCGCATGAGCCTGTTGATTTTTATATTGGTGTGGACAGATGAATATGATGTGATCCATGACAGATAAGTTGCCCTCTCATTTTGGTATGACCGGCTGCCTGGCTGCCCTTGCGTGACATCTCTACACATGCCATTTCGATCATTTTTCTCTATTTCTTTGAGATTCCTTCGAAAAGCAAAGCCCTCTATGCGAGCTCAACGAAACACCAACATTTACTACTACGATGACCACGTGCACGGCTAGCACTCCTAGGGCGGAGAAGTATACGTCGATCAACGTGAGCTTCGACCTTACCTCCAGGCATTTCAGTGGTGTTTTATCAATACTCCACACCATGACCATCCTTACCAAATACACATCTAGGCTAGGCTTCACCAGCAACAACACATAAGCTTTAATCGGACCGACTTCAACAATCACTCTTTTTTATATATAGGGAATTGTTAATATCAAGTAGATGGCAATTATACTGGATCTCTGCAACAATATAATCTCATGGGCTAGTAGAAAAATCAATGATACACGCAGCCAAAACAACACAACAAGCTAAAAAGGAAATGAGAGAAAGCAAAAGAAGGCTCGCCGTGGTGAACAACGGCTTGTAGCTGTGAGAACATCCACCACCATTTGCAGCATTCGGACTTCAAAGAGTTCCTCTAAAACAACGCCTCTAAAAAGGTAAGAGTGCACAGACTTTTGAGATTAATTCTTAGCCAAAATTGGCCATTTTATTTACCAATCCCGTGCGGACATGATAAGGCCGATATTTAGCTTCGGAGAGATTTATTGGTCTCTAACCAAGAAAATATACGTTAAGCACTCTTGACATGTGCCAACCCTTCCTAGCAAGGACCATATTGTTAACCTCTATCGTAGCCTTCCGTTTCTCAAAACAATTGGTATATTTTTAGTAAAAAGTAAACATACTCTAATTTTAACCAGTCTTATAGATAAAAATATGAACATCTATAAGATTTAATAAACGTACTATGAAAATCTATTCTATAGTGGTGCTATCGATAGTGATTTACTATTCAAAATTTCCAGATTTTCGTCTATATGATCACTGAAACTTACTATATGTCGATTTTTAACTAAATTTATACGTTTTCTTTTGAGAAAGATAGGATTTGATGTGTGGATCTCTTTTCCTAGAGGCACCACCCGTCTGTGCATGATGATAGTACGTAGGCTCCCACAACGAACAAACCATGTTCTCGATGGACCATGCCACACATTTTGCAAGTTGTTCCTGTATGTTTGTGTTATTCGCCAGTAGAAAGTTTGACAAAATACATAAATAAATTTAGATTTTCCCCTAACGATAGTAAAACGAATAATAATATGAACTTGATGTCTCCTTTGTACATGAAAGTTTCAAGTAGAGTTCTGTGATGCAACTAACCATGTGTACTTGCAGGATGTCAATTATCAAGCTTTCGGCATCATGGGTATCCAAGAAGTAAAAGGGGGCAGTATTAAACACTAGTGGAGACTGGACCTATTGTCCCGGGCCGTGAGGGCCATTTGTCGCGGTTGGCCAACCGCGACAGCGGAGGCGGGACTAATGGTCGAACCACTAGTCGCGGACCTGTCACCAGCCGGGACAAATGGTCCTCATCCTGGGTGTGCTATGGGGCAGAACCTTTAGTCGCGGTTCGTATAACGGGCCACGACTAATGGTTATCTGCCGCGGCAGAAATTTGGGCACTTTCTGTGCCGCGGCAGAGAGTTCATTTTTTTTAGGGTTTAGGGTTTACTAAATCTCTGCCGCTGGCAGAAATTTGGGCACTTTCTGTGCCGCGGCAGAGAATTCATTTTGTTTTATTTTATTCATTTATTTTCTTCATTTCAAAATAGTTTTCGTATATTTCTACGCTACCACATACCGTACACGATCGAGCATACAAATATATACAACTTTGATAGTTACATGGAGATCACAATTACCGGGACTAAGCCCGTCTATTCGATTACACGGCACGGCATCATCGGTTGCGCCTATTGTTCACACTAAATTCTCCGGCGTCGTCTACCATCTCTTTCAGCAAAAATCCCGCCAGGTCCTCTGCAATTGCTATTACGCGTTGCTCCGGTAGGACCTTTTCCCGCATTCTCTCAAACTGTATAAGAAAGGGAGATCAATATGAACATCAATCATGATAAGAAAAAGTGAGGTAATAAAATAATGTTGTGAACGTATTTCTTACGTCGACTCTATAATCTTTGTGCTCAGTGGTAAACATGCGAATAAACTCGCAAACGTAGTATCCACATAGATGCGTTCCCGATGGCTGCCTCGCGCACTTTACGAGAATAGAATTCAATCAAAATAATAATCTAGCATCAAAATAATAACTGTATTGAAACTAGAAGTAAAGAGATACGTGGTCATATCTCGTACTACTTACCGAGACCGGAGTAAACGTCAGCTTCTCACTAAAGGAACCCTTCACCACTCTCTTGAATCGGTTCCAAACCCTGCCCGGCAAAGAAAATGAATTAATGAATGAGTTAATTCATTACCTGATATCTCATGAAATCAACGAAAGAGACCGATATAGCGCGAATATTACCTCTGGAGCATGTCCTGCATGTTGCGGAACTCTTCCAGGTTTCTCTTTAATGGGTCCATGACATCAACTATTCCCTTATCAACGATAAAAGAACGCACGCCTTCTCTATAAGCGCCAGAGCGTCGGTCACCGTACATCCATGGGTGGCCCATCTGCATCATGCAACTATATATCAAACGCAATCACGATGCTAAAATTAGTACCGCGTGGTCTAAACGAGAAAGTAGTTGCTAACCTTTTAGAAAACTTGAAAACAAAGAGGAGGAAGCTTAAGTGTGGCTCGGGCACCTCATATCATGTTTGTTTTGTGTGAACTCAACTGGCATCGCTCATATGTAGAAAAAAAAACTAGCACAAACCTACACCACTTCCCACCAGGAAAAAACAAGAGAGGGGGAAGAGGGGCTGCATATATATAGGGCCAGACTTTTTGTCCCGGTTTGAGATACAAACCGGCACCAAAGGCCACCAAACATGGCCTGGCGCTGGGTCAGTAGCTTTTGTCGCGGCTCGTATACCAGGCCGCGACTATTGTGCCGAATTCTAGTCCCGGTTAGAGACATGACCCGCGACAAAAGGGGGGCACCTACGCAGCAGGGCCGCAGACCTTTTTTGTCCCGGTTTGTATCTCAAGCCGGGACAAAAGGGTCCTAACGAACCGCGACAATTGTTCCGCCGATTTCGGGGCGACGTGGCCTGTACATTAGTCGCGGGTTGAGACACGGCCGCGACTAAAGCCCAGGGCGAAAGGCCTGTTTTCTACTAGTGAAAACTCCAGTTAATGGTATGTCTTATTCTTGGAGAAGCATCCTAAAGGGCCTAGAATTGGTGAAGGAGGGGTTTATCTGGCGTATTGGAGATGGAACAAATGTAAACATCTGGTCTGATCCTTGGTTACCACGTGATGGAGCACGACAACCAATTACCCCACGTGGACAGTGTATACTAGAAGGTGTTCATGAACTGATAAATCCAAACACAGTGCAATGGGATGAAGAGCTGGTGCGGGATAACTTTATGAAGATTGATGCAGACATGATCCTTTCGATACCTATGAGAGGATTTTGAGGATTATATTGCTTGGCAGTATGACAGCAAGGGCCTCTTTTCAGTTAAATCAGCGTACAAATTATATGTGGAGAAAAGAGATGGGCCACTTGAGTCTTCATCAAGGCCTAGAGAGGAAAGTTTCCAATGGGAAAAGATCTGGAAGATGGCGTGTCAACCGAAAGTGCAACAATTTATGTGGAGACTAGCACACAACAGCCTGCCTTTGAAGCTGAACATCAAGAGGCGAGGCATGGAGTGTGACACTTTGTGTGTATGCTGTCGCAGACTTGATGAGGACGGTGCTCACTTATTCTTCAGGTGCAAAGAAGTGAAACAAGCCTGGAAGGAGCTTAAAATGGAGGAGTTTCGCCAACATATGTGCCAATGCATTGATGCAAAAGAAGTAGTCCAGCATGTATTAGATCTGGGTGAGGAGAAAAGCAGCCTTGTGTGTTATTTTCTATGGCGATGGTGGACTCGTCGGAATAAACTAAAGGCAAAAGATAATGTGGGGAGGAGTATTGAAGTGTTGAATCAAGCTAGAAGATGGTCGGCTGAAGCCTTGCATTTCCATATGAAGCAGAAACATAATACTGGGACAAAGGAGCAAACCGTATGGAGGAAACCAATTGATAATTATCTGAAAATCAATACAGACGGAGCCTTCCATGCAATTGACAAAGCTGGGGGCTGGGGTTTCGTTATTAGAGACTCTACTGGTCAGGTACGAGGCTCCGGTGCAGGAAACCTGTCGAATGTGGGTAGCGCGGCACAGGCTTGCACGGAAGCTATCCAAGCTGCAGCTGCGTGGGGTATGGTGCATATTCACCTGGAGTCTGACTCCCATATATTGATTCGTGCCCTGCAGTGCACAGATTATGATTCAACACCTGAAGGCGTAATCTACAGAGATATTCGAGTCTTCCTGAGGTTGCATTTCAATGATGTTATGTTATCTTTTGCTCCACGGAGCTGTAATAATTTGGCCCATGCCCTTGCGGCATTTGGAGCTAGTGGGCGAGTCATAAAGCAATTGTGGCTAGAGGCTTTGCCAAATGACGTTCGTGTAACAGTGACCAGCACTATTGCTGAGTCCGGTGATTAATGGAATCTTGTGTTCCAGTTCAAAAAAAAAGAAGGGGGGGGGGGGGGGGGGGGGGGCAGTATTTGCGGTTGGGACTAGCGAGAAGTACTTGTGAGCCATGTGTGGAAACAATAGTTGAAGATTCTTGCCAACGGGAGAGGTAGAAGATCGGCCAGATACGCTGCACACGAATCAAGACGTGGAGAGACGACGCGGCAACTCGAGGTGACGACGTTGTGGTTACAGCCCCGTACTTTATGTTTTCTGTGGACGATAATCTTTTGGATCACCGTGATGAATTTGTTGCTGGAGGATAATCTTTTATTTTTTATTTTTGCAAAACATTGTCGATCTATACGGAAAGATTAAAGGACGCCATGGTAGCCATCCTACATGGAAACAAATAAAACGTATTTGCGCGTATAATTTTGTTTTAATTTAGCGTGGACAAAAAGACGTTTGAATTAAGTAGAGTTTAGAAAAAAGAAATTCAAATTGACATTTGGACCAAATTTTTGTCCGCCTTGTAATTTTATTCTGAAAAGAAACAAAATGAAAAACACATGTTCAAACTAATTAAGTGCATTAGTTCGTTCCCAAATTTCTCTTGTCAGCCAAGAAACCACATGTGAAATCGTATGGTCCCGATTTTTCCAAGATCAGAACTAAGGGATAAACGCCGTTAATTAGTAATTTGTTCTAAAAAAGGGGAATTGTAAGACAGACCTCTATCTAGCATCAAGGAATTTATACGCGTCGCCACACTCGTGGTCGACGGGAAGGTTGTGTGACTACCTTAACATGGAGCACCCACCATCAGCATCGTGTGGGAGGCTGGGAGCCAAAATCATTGTTTGATGGTTGGTTCTGCCACCTATTGTCCTCTTGGTGCCGCCGGCTGCGCTCCTTGCTTCCTCCTTGATGACCAAAATTAAATGAAGTACATCTGAATCAAATGATAAAAATAACTCAAGGATGTAAAGCCGACGTACACCATTATATTCTTGCTGCAAGGGTCTCACACAGTACACTTGATTTGAACATTTATAAAAATCCAACAGTTACATATAACTCATAGTAGTAAACAACAAAGTACTAGCTAGTATATCTCATTACTCGATAATACAGTACAATTAGTTAGAAGTTTTGCCTTCTAAGCTGGAGATCACTGATGTCCAACGCATACTGGACGCCCTTAAATAAACATTTGTTTCTAATTTCTTGTTCATCGCTCCCGTACGTGATGTCAAGTTGATTTGTCAGCTACCATATAGTAAAGCACCAAGATAATGACCCCAACAGACGGCCTATCGTGTCTCTTGAAAGGTTCGAAATTTTGGTTCGGACGCTGTACACCAGTAGAGGCTAAACGCCTGTCAGGTAGGAACCATCTTCAGATTATCTCAGAAGGGGGTTTGGGAATAAAAAATCTGCAAATTGAATACCTGTCTACTAACCAAATTCGTGCACAGACTTCTCACAGAACCTGGAACCCCTTGGGCCAAATGGGTGATGACAGTACACATCCAAAACAGAGATCTAGGGGACCCAAATCTGGCTCCAACTAGAGCCTGGTCTCATGTTAATGGGCTGATCACCAACTACAGAAATGCTACATGTATGCAGCTGGGCAATGGGGTTTGGAAAGACAAATGGACAACTAATGGACCGCTGTGCAGACAGTTTTCTGCTCTTTTCACGCACAGAAGTGCAAGACCAAATATCTCAGTTTCCGACTGCTGGCACAATGGAGTCTGGGACATCCAGCTGAACCACATTACCTCTGATAGAGCTGAAAAAGAGAGGATGGCACTGATGAATTTCCTTGCCTCGTGCTCTCTAGACCAAGAAAGGGTTGATACAAGGGGCTGGAGATTGAACACTGCGGACAAGTTCTCGGTGAAGGGCAGGATCAAGGTGAGATCAATTCTGCACAAGCAACAAATAGTTGACAACGATAGGTGTCCCTTTGGATCCCAAGCTTCAGAAATAGTGCGCACTAAACAAGTCCTGGCAGCGCTGGGCATACATTTCAATGCAAATTCAGAGCTGGAAGACATCTTCGGTGTTGCTAATGCTAGACAACAATGTAACAAGGAAAAGGAGAAAGCCTGGGATTTGGTGATCACGGCAGTCCTCTGGAGTATTTGGTTATCTAGGAACCGAATGGTGTTTGACAACATTGAGCAACCGATTCATGCTGTTGTCAGGCAAGGCATTGAAACAAGCACACTCTGGGCTCATAGAGCAAAAAAGAAAGAGAAGGAGGCTGTTAAGAAGTGGATTGCTGAATGGCCAACATAAGGCATCCGATCTGATTTTAGTCTTGTAGTATTTGCATTTGCATGTTGCTCACTGTTGTAAAAACGTTGAGCTGCCTCAGCTCCTTTTTTTAATACAAAATAAAAGGTAGGGGTGGTCCACCCCTTCCGATTTCTAGCTCAAAAAAAAATTTATCGTAGAACATTTTGATATTTTGGCGAAGGCTATTGGCAGATTTAATTGTGGCATGGTGCATGCATCGCAGTGAGAGAGAACGGGTACTGCATGTAGTGCTGCAGCCTTTGCCAGCAGAACCATGGCTAGACCCTTATGGCATGCGCCGAATAACACACGGTAGATTTCGACGGAGGGATGATCGGTCTCTGGTGGACTGAACCCAAGGTTGGCCGTGTACATCAGCAAGATCCTTGATGCTTTTGGTTTCCTCTAATATCTGAATACAACTAGATAAAAGTATATATAGCTGGATACGTAAAAACTAAACCAGGTGTAATACTTGAGGAAAGAACCGGCATCACATATATATAATAAGAAGAGAGTTATTAGTAGCGGAGTTTCATTGCTCAATTTCAGCTCACTATTAGTGTGAGACACCACCTTAAGATTAGTGTGAGCCATTTTGCACCCCATAAATAGTGTGACAATTTGTTTCAAAATTTTAAGTATTTTCCCAGCAAGCA
Source organism: Puccinellia tenuiflora (assembly GCA_012064385.1). Lineage (NCBI taxonomy): Eukaryota > Viridiplantae > Streptophyta > Magnoliopsida > Poales > Poaceae > Puccinellia > Puccinellia tenuiflora. Next base: position 584,768 of record QRDG01002265.1, read on the forward strand.
ATAATTGGTTTCTATTAGTTCGGAGAAGGAAGAAGAAAGTATGATTTTGTTGACAAAACTTTGGCGTCAAATAAGCATGGCCAGACATCGTAGCCTACTACTCACTCTATATCATGATATAAGATGTTTTAGACATTTGCTTGCGGACTATATACAAAGCAAAATGAGTTAATCTACACATCAAGTACGTTATATACATCCGTATTTAATTTCGCATGTAAATATCTAAAACAACTTATATTATGATATGGAGGGATTATTTTTTGAGGCTTAAGGCGGTCGAATCCGCCGTCCGATTAGATAGAATAGAGGTTTACGTACAGAATTTCGGGCTAGGGAGAATTCTCTTTACATGCAAAAACAGAAAAACAAATCTCCCAGTTCCTGCGTATGGGCGAAAGCCCGCAGCGCCATCTCTTCCCGCACCAAATCCGTCACCTCCGTTGGAGGGATCTCCGCGGTGCAGAAAGTCCTCCGGCTCCTCTCCTTCCAAATCCCCCACATCGAGAGGATGAGGGCCTCACTAGCCGCTCTCATCTAGGCTATCTCCGACGGCCTCTGTCGCGCCACCCCGGTCCCAGGCATTTTCTTCTTCTTGGGCTTCTTCACGAAGAGAACAAGGTCGTCGATGGCCGCCGCCTCCTGGTCCGCGAGGGGGCCATCCTATAGAACGAAGTAGTCCTGCCGCAGGCGCTCTGAGGGGTTGGCCTCCTCAGGCCGCGAGCCGAGATGACGTGCCACGGCCTCCATGGCCAGCTGCTCCATGTTGGCACCTTCCGGGTGAAGCTTGGTGATCCTGCCGCTCCTCCGCATAGACAGCGCCACCACCTCCTTCTCGTGGACCAACATCGTGGCCAGTGTGCCCAAAACAGAGACCTCAATCGGCGTCGTGATCCGGGCAAGGAAACCCGACAAGGGGAACTGAGGTGCGCCCATCTCCATCTCCAGGTCCTCCTGTACAGAGCCAGCCTGCTCCGGCATGACGATGGCCCTCTCGGACAGCTGCCCGACCTCTCCCTGATCGGTCGGCAAGCCCACATCATCTTCATCCACCACCACCTGCTCTCCCAGACTAGCACGGCTTTGCACCAACTGCTGCATCTCCCCATCAACACTCTCATCCTCTGCCTCCACGCCGACGTGCGTCCTCTCGCAGGACGCACCGTCAGAAACCTCCTGCCGGGAGATCACCTCTCGTGGCACTGACGATGAAGGCTGCACATGCACCTCCTACATAATCGCCTCGCTTTCCAAACGGCCGTTTCGTCGTTCCCCCGAAGAGGGAGCAGTCCCCCCAACCTGCATGCCGATGGGTGAGCCCGACATCATGCCGGCAAGCTCATGGAAGAGCTCCCCCACTGGATTGGACGCATTCCAAGGAGAGTAGCAACCAAAAGAGCTTGGCAGGCGGTGTAGACGATTTTTGCACCACAGGCGGAGGTAGCCTCTCCAGAGCGACCTCGGCCCGCTCCAAGCAGCTCCCAAGCCGCTCCAGCAAGCCATGTACAGCCTCCGTCATCGCGACCTGAGACGCGACCATCTCCTGGAGCTGAGACACCACAAGTACTTGCACGTCCGCCCGCATCAACGCCGCCAGCTCCTCGACAAGGGATCTCATCAACGCATCAGGAGGAGCAGACGCCGAGCTAGCCGCCGGCTGCGCGCGAATTGGGGGGCCCCGGTCCCCAAGCTTGGGGGGAGGCGCGGCAACAGCAGCCCAAGAGCGGTCCAAAGGACGGTATGGATCGGAAGACGGCGACTCGGTGGCATGGCTGGCCTTTTGGCGCTGCGGGCAGTTGCGCTCCCGATGACCGGAGCAGTGGCAGGCGAGGCATCGGATGTCTCCGTGGCAGTCCGCCACGCGGTGGTCGGGCGCGGAAGCACCAGCCATGAACCCGTCGCCGAAAAGCCAAAGCACGGACCTGTCCCCCCCCCCCCTCCTCGTGCGAGATATGGAGGGTTTAGGAAGCTATGGACTAGTCCAAAGCTCCCAAGAGAGTTCTTTGTCTCCTCAATGAAGGGGAAAGGTCCTAACTTCCTAGCAACGGAAACTACACCAAATCTCTCGGAGAGTTCATCATGTCCTTTCCTGGCGCCCTTGAAGGAAGGCCAACTTAGGGACGATGTGGGCAAGGCTGATGAATGGACTCAAGTCGCCCTAGGGAGGATCACACAATGAATGCACTAGTGGAAAAAGGGCTTTTTGTCCCGGGCCGTAAGGGCCTTTAGTCCCGGTTGCACAACCGGGAATACGCAATCGGGACTAAAGGCCCAAACCTTTAGTCCCGGTTCTGTTACGAACCGGGACTAAAGGGTCTCCGACCCCGACGCCAGACAGCGGCCCACGTGGATTGGTAACACCAACCGGGACTAAAGGTCTGCACGCTGGATTTAGGGTTTAGGGGTTCTTTTACTGTTTTTCGTTTCAATTTTTTTCTTTTATTGTTTTCCTTTTTAGGGTTAAGGTTTTGCATTCAATTCGACGGTACTACATATATACAACAAAGCAGAAACCATTACACAACATCGTCATAAATATAAGATAAAAGTGTGACCTATTTCATCGTCCTCTTGCAGTCGAACCTATTACATATATAGTACCATATATATACAATATCTCTTACGATCCCTACTTGTAGGGATAATATTCTCCGTCTTTAGATATGACATGATCTAAGAAGAGTGCCGCCAACTCCTCTTGAATTGCTCGCACGCGTTCATTTGGTAGGAGCCCGTCCCGCATCCCTTTGATCTAATTTAAAGAAGGGGGTCAATATATATATATGAATGAATCTCAACACAATTGATGGTAATAAAATAATATTGTGAACGTACTCGAAGTTGTTCTAAGATTCTGCCCCTCTTACAGGTCGTCTCGCCAATGAACTCGCAGACGTAGAATCTCTGTCTGGATGGAACTCCCCGGCTTATACCTCCTTCATTATCTTTTAAAGTTCAGCGAGGGGGGTTGCAAGTTGTGATTTTGTAAAAATGCACTTCCCTGTTTCTGGGTCCAACTTAGCCCCATGCCCGTAGAACCAAATCTTTGCCCGTTCAGCCCACTCCAGCGTCTCGGGAATTATCCCTTTTTGAAGCAGGTCGTTCTCATCTTTCTCCAACTTAGGCTTGATAGCCCTGTAGCCACCTGACCCCATGCTATGGTGATATTCTTTCTTTGCAGCATTTTCTTATTTATTGCTGACCTTTTCTTAGCCTCCTCCGATTTCTTATACTCGACAAATTCGTCCCAGTGATCTTTTAGCTTCTCATACGCTCCGGTGAAATCCAGAGTCTTTCCTTTCTGGACATAATCCCTGTTCAATCTTTTCTTCCAGTTGATAAATTGTTCGGACATTTTCTTAAGTGTCCACTCCTTGACCTTTTCCTCTATGGGATCCTTGATATTTTCATCCCCCTCTAACGGATGAGCGTCGTCCTCTTCATTTTGACGAGGTAGCGTGAAATTAGCCATGAGCGTCTTCCAAAGATTGTCTTTGGCTCTATCGTCGACAAAACTAGCAGCTGAGCGTCGTCCATCCGTCTTTGGCTTATTCCAGTCTTGAACGGTGATCGGGATGATGTCCCTAACAACAACTCCGCATTGACTTATAAATAATGTGGCGTGCGTCACGGGAAGAATCGGTCTGCCATCTTCAGCGATGGCTTTGATCTTGTATCTTTCCTCTTTCTCCAAGCTTTTGGCTGGCCCTCGTTTGCTGTCAGAAGATTTGCTCGATCCGGCGGGCTAAAAGAAGAAAGAGCGTTAATATATGTATGTACAAATCAAAGAAGAAAGAGCGTTAATATAGTAAACATAGGGTTAATTAATATACCTCGCCGGACCCTGTAGTAATTAAGGTTCGAGAACCGGAGCCGTCAGCTTCTATCTCCACTCCCTCACCGGAGTCGTTCAAAAAGCTCGAGGCGATATCGACGTCATCATCACCGCGGATCATATCCTCCAATATGTTTCCTGATCTTCGTCTCTGCCGCGATCCATAGTTTCTGCAAAGACAATTGACTTGTGGTTAATTAGCAAAAAGATAAGACATATCAAAATTCATTAGCAAAGAGATAAGACATATAATTTTTAACAAATATGTTAATTCTATAATTTTTAACAAGTCCTAAATTATTGCAATTTTTATTAACAACATAGATCAACCAATTTTTACTAATTAATTGCCAATTCTAAAAATACTAAAATTTCTAACATTCTAAATTTTCTAATTAAAAATTCTAACTAAAATTCTAATTAAAATTCTAACTAAAATTCTAAATTTTCTAAAAAAATCTAACTAAAATTCTAACATTCTAACACAAGTTCTAACATTCTAACTAAAAATCTAACTAACATTCTAATTTTTTCTAAAATTCTAACTAAAATTCTAACATTCTAACTAAAATTCTAAAAATTCTAACATTATAACTAAAACTCTAACAAAAAAAGAGAGAATTAAATTAAATTCTCACCTTGCTACGCCCGGAGGAGGAGAATCGGCGGCGGGCTCGGGCGGCGGTGAGGAGGACGGCGGGCAGCGGAGGAGATCGGGCGGCGCGTGGAGGCCGGCGGTGAGGAGGACGGCGGCCGGTGGAGGTGAGGAGGAGCTTGGGCAGCGCGCGCGTAGAGGCCGGCGGAGGTGAGGAGGAGCTCGGGTGAGCGGCGGACGGCGGCCGGCGGCCGGCAGAGGAGCTCGGGCGGCGCGCCGGAATCGGGCAGCCTGCCGGCGTCGGGTGGTTTGCGCGCTCCTGGTCCTTAGAAGTTTTCGCGAGATGAGAATGAGAGGGAGTGGGGGAGGCAGAGCCGCAGTTATAGGAATGACCTTTAGTCCCAGTTCGTGGTTGTAACCGGGACTAAAGACCCTTTAGTCCCGGTTGGTGGCTCCAACCGGGACGAAAGGTGACCCTTTCGTCGCGGTTCCAGGCACCAAACAGGATGAAATGTATTTTTCGGAGGCACCGAAAGGGCTCACGCCAAAACAACCTTTAGTCCCGGTTCAATCGACGAACCGGGACTAAAGGTGCTTTTGGAAATTAAATATTGGGCGCGAAGGTGTTTGGTTTTTGAAAAATGTAATAAACCAATAAATTGAATATCTGTTGATCTGTTTATCAGAAAAATGCAATTAAACTATCAAATTGTTGATAAAAATGTAATCTATCTATTTATAACAAATTCATTTTTGTTTGAGCTTTGAGGTGAATTTATTTAATTACAAAATTTGGAATTTGAACTCCATTAAGTTATTAAACTTATAAATTCAATATCTTTTGATCTGTTTATCAGAAAAATGCAATTAAAATATCAAATTGTTGTTAAAAATGTAGTCTATCTATTTATAACAAATTCATTTTTGTTTGAGATTTGAGGTCAATTGGTTTAATTACAAAATTTGGAATTTGAACTCCATTAAGTTATTAAACTTATAAATTCAATATCTTTTGATCTGTTTATCAGAAAAATGCAATTAAAATATCAAATTGTTGATAAAAATGTAATCTATCTATTTATAACAAATTCCTTTTTGTTTGAGATTTGAGGTGAATTAATTTAATTACAAAATTTGTAATTTGAACTCCATTAAGTCATTAAACATACATATTTTCTGTTTCAATTTTGTACCCCTTTTTTTATGCCGGTACCGGGTGTAGTATGCCCAATCAGGAAGAAGCACACGGATCGTGTGTTTCCTTCGAACACTTGTGAGCCATTAGATCAGCGGTGTGCTTCTGTCGAGCGCTTGTGAGCCATTGGATCTCAAGCAAAAGATAAGGCACACATATCAACGCTCCTTTAGTCCCGGTTCCAGCCACCAACCGGGACTAAAGGTGAAGAGTTGCCCTGATCTTTTAGCTATAAATACCCAACATGAGGAGGAGATGAAGAACAAGAGCGGGGCAACAACAGAAAGAGAAGACAGAGGACTCCTCTATGCCCGAGCTTCTCGAAGATGTTCTTGGGCAGTGACCTAGGACATCTTCGAGGGGCTCGGCATAGAAATCCTTCAGTTCATCGACCTAATACAAATCATTCGGATTCTCTGCATACGTCCAACGGTGCATTTGATATGAAGGCACTCACGAGCCACCGTTGGGCTGTATGCATGGGAAACCGTGTGTTTTGTTCTATTTAGAAATCCTTCGGTTCATCGACCGAATACAAATCATTCGGATTCCCTGCATACGTCCAACGGTGCATTTGATATGCAGGCACTCACGAGCCACCGTTGGGCTGTATGCAGGGGAAACCGTGTGTTTTGTTCTATTTAGAAATCCTTTAGTTCATCGACCGAATACAAATCATTCGGATTCCTTGCATACGTCCAACGGTGCACTTACATAAAAGGTTTAATACATTATTACACATCACCAACATTCCTATCTAGTGTTTGGGTTTTTTCTGCGCCGTAACCATGGAGCATCTTCATTAATTAACAGGAGACTTGGGTCATCCTTCACTACGAAGGGCGGAATTTCATGAAACTTCTCATAATCTTCTGACATGTATGTCTTGTCCTCCACTCCCACGATGTTTCTTTTCCCTGAAAGAACTATGTGACGCTTTGGCTCGTCGGATGATTAATTTGTTTGCTTATTTTTTTCTTTTTCTCGGTTTGGTAGACATGTCCTTCACATAGAAAACCTGAGCCACATCATTGGCTAGGACGAATGGTTCATCTCTATAACCAAGATTGTTGAGATCCACTGTTGTCATTCTGTATGGCTTGTCTACCTGAACCCCAACTCCTTTCAGCTTCACCCATTTGCACCGAAACAAAGGGACCTTAAAATAAGGTTCATAGTCAAGTTCCCATATCTCCTCTATGTAACCATAATATGTGTCCTTTTGCCCATTGTTGTTTGTTGCATCAAAACGGACACCACTGTTTTGGTTGGTGTTCTTTTTATCTTGGGCGATCGTGTAAAATGTATTCCCATTTATCTCGTACCCTTCGAAAGTCAATACAGTTGAAGATGGTGACCTGGCCAACAAGTACAGCTGATCTCCAACAATGTTTTTATTCATGAGATGTGTTCGCAACCAACCGCCGAAAGTCTCAATGTGTTCATGTGTAATCCAGGTGTCAGACTGTCCCGGGTGTTGGGACCGTACTATATTCATGTGTTCCTCGATATACGGAGCCATCAAGGTAGAACTCTGTAGAACTGTGTAGTGTGCTTGAGTTAAAAGAATGCCCGTCCCTACATATTTTTGTTTTCTTTCCTAGCGTGCCTTTTCCACCGAGTCTCCCCTGATGCTGTGATTGTGGAACACCAATCGTCTTAAGGTCAGGAATAAAGTCAACACAGAACTCAATGACCTCCTCTGTTCCATAGCCCTTGGAGATGCTTCCTTCTGGCCTAGCACGGTTATGGACATATTTCTTTAAAACTTCCATGAACCTCTCAAAGGGGAACATATTGTTGAGAAATACAGGACCGAGAATGGCAATCTCTTTGACTAGGTGAACCAGGAGATGTGTCATAATATTGAAGAACGATGATGGGAACACCAACTCAAAACTAACAAGACATTGGACCACATCATTCTGTAACCTTGGCAGAATATCTGGATTGATTACCTTCTGAGATATTGCATTGAGGAATGCACATAGCTTCACAATGGGTGCTCGAACATTTTCCAGTAGAAGCCCCCTCAATGCAATCGGAAGCAACTGCGTCATAATCATGTGGCAGTCATGAGACTTTAGGTTTTGCAATTTTTTCTCTGCCATATTTATTATTCCCTTTATATTCGACGAGAAGCCAGACGGGACCTTGATACTGCTCAGGCATTCAAAAAAGATTTCCTTCTCTGCTTTGGTAAGAGCGTAGCTGGTCCGGGTCTTGTCCTGTGGATTGATACGTCTCAAACGTATCTATAATTTTTGAGTGATCCATGCTAGTTTTGTGATATTGTCACATGTTTTTACTGTCATTTATATCATTTTTATGCATTTTGTCGGACTAACCTATTGACAAGATGCCCAGTGCCTGTTCCCTGTTTTTGCTGTTTTTGTATTTCAGAAAATTTACTTCTAGAAATATTCTTGGAATTGGACGAAAATTTACGGAGAATTTTGAGTCGACGAAAGACACCAGAAGACCAAAGGGCAGCCTGGGGGGCCACCCATAGGGTAGGGGTGGCCTGCTGCCGCGGCGCCACCTAGACCCGCGGGTGGGACCCACCCCTGCTCCTGGGGCGTCTCCTCGGCCCCCTCCGACACCTATAAAATCCCGTTTAACCTAAAAACGTCGAGACGGAGATTATTTTCCAGAAACTCAACCCCGACGCGCCGTCACCGAAAACCCTAGTTCGGGGTCCAATCTGAAGCTGATCCCGGCACTCTGCCGGAGGGGAGATCGATCCAGGAGGGCTCTTGATCGCCATGCCTTCCTCCGGGATGATTTGTGAGTAGTCTCACCTTGGACTATGGGTCCATGGCAGTAGCTAGTTGGTAGTCTCTCTCTCTTGTACTTCATGTCTTATGATCCTGTGAGCTGCCTAACATGATCAAGATCGATTATTGTAATGCTATGTGATGTGTTTGCTGGGATCCGATGGATTATGAAGTTATGTTCAGATTGTGCAATGATTCTTATATGAGTAATTTAAGTTCTTGCATGCTCTCTGATGTACGTAGTTACTTTGGCCAAGTGATTGTGTGTATCTCCAAGAGAGGGTATTTATGCTAGATAGTGGGTTCATGCCCCCTTTTGTTACTGGGCATGAGCGACATAAACGTCTAAGGGCGAGGGTGTGTTGTTGCTAGTAAGGGTAAAACAGCGGTGTTAATGTCTATTTTGATGTTAGTATTGCTTACTTCATGCACTTTACTTAATGCAATTGTCTGTTGCTTGCAACTTAATACCGTTGGGTGACAGGCTGGATAGCGATCCCACGGTGGACTTTTTAGACAAAGACGCAGTTGGACTCAACGGTCTTTGTTCCTTGTCGTGATGCCTCCATAAATATTATCATGTCCTTTTTGTCATAGCTAAATTGGGTTTGTGTCATGATCTTGTCAATTGCCTAGTTGTAATTCGTTCACTCATCACATGCATATTTTATTTACTTGAGAGACTCCACTAGTGAACCCATGGCCCCCGGTCCATCTTTTTACATTGTTTACAACCTCATTTACTTGCTTTTAATCATCATTACTCCTCTGGTCACTTTTCATTATTGCATCTATTTCATCATACAATTAACCACTTTGTGTTCTGCGAGACCGGAGAGATTGACAACCTCTCCGCCGTTGGGGACAAAGTATTTGGTTGAGTGTGTGCAGGTCCACGTCTGTTGAAGGTATCCCTAAGCGCCAGAGATCTTCAACATTCACCTCGTTGTTGATTTCAAAGTCCTACTGGTTTGATAAACCTCGGTTCGTTAAACGAGGGAAACTGCTACTAGCTACAATTCCGCCTTCGCTTGGGGAACTACCCAACTTATAAATATCAACCATCATGGATGCATGTTGTTTGGGTCTTTCATACGTTGCTGGTCCTCTCGTGCTTCTGCTGTATCTTTTGTCTTCCCATACACGCCCAGGAAGCCTAGCAGATTCACGCAAAGATTCTTCGTCACGTGCATCACTTCGATTGAAGAGCGGACCTCTAGGACTTTCCAATAGGTTAGCTCCCAAAATATCGGTTGCTTCTTCCACATGGGCGCGTGTCCGGTACCGTCATTCGGAATAGATTGACCGCCAGGACCCTTTCCAAAGATCACTTCTAGATCCTTGACCATATCAAATATATCATCACCAGTACGGTGGCCAGGCTTCCTCCGATGATCGGGCATACCTTTGAATTGCTTGCCTTTCTTTCTTACGGGATGCTTGGTCATAAGAAATCGACGATGCCCCAGGTACACAACCTTCTTACATTTCTCTAAATATGTACTATCAGTCTCCTCTAAACAGTGCGTGCATGTATTGTATCCCTTGTTTGTCTATCCTGAAAGGTTACTAAGAGCTGGCCAATCATTGATGGTTACGAATAGCAATGCTCGTAGGTCAAATTCCACCTGTTTGTGCTCATCCCACACACGTACACCTTCTTCACGCCACAACTGTAAAAGTTCTCAACTAAAGGCCTCAGGTACACATCAATGTCATTGCCGGGTTGCTTCGGGCCTTGGATGAGCACTGGCATCATAATGAACTTCCGCTTCATGCACAACCAAGGAGAAAGGTTATAGATACATAGAGTCACATGCCACGTGCTATGACTGCAGCTCTGCTCTCCAAAAGGATTCATGCCATCTGTACTTAGACCAAACCTTAAGTTCCTTGCGTCATCAGCAAAGTTCAGGAACTCTCTCTCGATTTTTCTTCACTGCGACCCATCAGCGGGGTGTCTCATCATTGCGTATTTCTTACGGTCTTCTTTGTTCCATCACAGCAACCTGGCATGATCTTTGTTTCTGAACAAAGGTTTCAACTGTGGTATTATAGCAGCATACTACATCACCTTGGCAGGAACCCTTTTCCTGGGGCGCTCACCCTCAACATCATCACCAGGGTCATCTCGTACTCCTCACCGCGGTAGAGAATGCAGTCATTAGGGCATGCATGTTTCTTCTGCACTTCTAATCCTAGAGGGCAGACAACCTTCTTTGCTTCGTACGTACTGGCGGGCAATTCGTTACCCTTTGGAAGGTCCTTCTTCATTATTTTTAGCAACTTTTCAAATCCCTTGTCAGTCACACCGTTCTCTGCCTTCCATTGTAGCAATTCCAGTATGCTACCTAGCTTTTTCAGGCCATCTTCGCAATTTGGGTACAACGGTTTGTCGTGATCCTCTAAAATGCGCGCGAACTTCGACCTCTCATTATCAGTTTCGCAGTCTCTCTATGCATCAGCAATGGCACGACCAAGATCATCAACCGGCTCATCTAATGCTTCTTGATCTTCAGCTTTCCCCGTTGCAGTATCACCGTAGTCAGGGTACATAGGATAGTTTTCACCATCCTCTTCTTCTTCATTTTCTTCCATCATAACCCCTGTTTCTCCGTGCTTGGTCCAACAATTATAGATGGGCACGAAACCGTACCGAAACAGGTGGGTGTGAAGGATTTTCGAGAAAGAGTAATCCTTCTTATTCTGACAGACAACACATGGACAACACATAAAACCATTCTGATCGTTTGCCTCGGCCACACCGATAAAACTACACAGGCCCGTAATGAACTTGCCAGTCCGTCGGTCACCGTACATCCATCGCCGATTCATCGAGCACCTCATATATTTCGAGATATATATTGCCGACTCATCTGCATTATATAAGTATATCAAAAATCATTACACAGAACATCATGAATAGAGAAGTGACCAAATTAATTAATACAAGTTCATCACATTAAAACCAAAGCAGAGTAGTGACCAAATGTAATACATAGTTCTCATAATTAAAACATACATTGAAACTAACATACAAACTATCTAATGCATTTAAATGCAACAACAAATGCGATCAAAATCACAACTAAGGTAACCATTGATCCAACAACATAATGATACCAAGCCTCTTTATTAATGGCATAATTTCTAATCTTTCTAATCTTCAAACGCATTGCATCCATCTTGATCTTGTGATCATCGACGACATCGGCAAGATACAACTCCAATTTCATCTTCTCTTCATCAATTTTTTCAATTTTTCTTTCAAATCATCGTTTTCTTTTTCAACTAAATTTAACTTCTCGACAAGAGGTTCGGTTAGAATTTCCGGTTCATATATGTCCTAGAAAAAAATATCTATGTCAAGTGTTGGTCGGCATAATTATTATAAACACGAAATTAAAAAATAGTTATAAAAGATAATATACCACATCCGAATCATAGACCGGACGAGGGCCGACGGGGACGGATATCAAAACCATGGCAATATAACAAACAATCATACAAGTAAGAAAATTATACAAGTAATTATGTAAATCATATAAATAAAAATTTGTTATTTTTAATAAGAACAAGAGGCTCACCAAGGTGGTGCCGGCGACGGGGCGGCGCGGGCGATCGACGGCGTTGTTGTGATGCCATTAAACCAACAAATCATACTTTAATTTGAGCTAAACCAACTTAGGCATTTCATAAGAAAAACTAGCCGTTGTTGCATATAAAACAAATAAACTAGCAATGTGCATTACACAACTAACCTAGAATTTGAGCTAAAACAACTTAGGCATTTCATCAAACACCTAGCTAGCAATACCAATGAAATGAGGAGCAAAACTAGCAATGGGGATGAACTCGAGCTCCGGGAGGATGAAGTTTCTAACCTATTAGAACCCGTGGATAGATGGGGAACCCTTAATCTTGACAAATGGTGGAAAAAATGTGGATGAATTCGAGCTCGCACTACTAGGAAACTAGCTATAGGTGAAATGCATTTCTGTGGTGCACCAGTATTGCATGCGCCACTAAACAAAATTTTGTGGCGCACCTCTCGGCGTGCGCCACTAAATTCTTGATTTCTGTGGCGCACCTGGGGGACATGCGCCACAGAAATCTACATTTCTGGGGCGCGCCTTGCTCCATGCGCCACAGAAATGTGGATTTCTGTGGCGCATGGGTCTAGATGCGCCACAGAAATGTGGCTTTCCATAGCGCATGTAGACCCATGCACCACAGAAAGAGTCAATTATGTGGCGCATGAGGCCCCATGCGCCACAGAAAGAGTCAATTCTGTGGCGCATGAGGCCCCATGCATGCGCCACAGAATTGTTGAGAACAAATCCCATCCCACCTCACCCCAACCCCCCCCCCCCCCCCCACCCTATGGATCGCATTTTCAGTTTTGCACCAAGTGAAAGAAAATGATAAAAAATTCAAAAAATAAAATCCTTTTAGATATAGGGAAGGTTTAGGGTCTAGTTGTTAGGAAAAGTAAAAAAATACACATTTTGACTTTTTTCCAAAAGTAGGTGAAAAATATTAAAACGGCCATAACTGTTGCATAAGACGTCGAAAAAATGCGTTCAATATCTCAAAAAAAAACTAGAGAAAATTTCGGAACCGCCCTCACCCGGGTTTACCCGGTTGGACTTTTCTCAGATTCTCAAAATTTCAAAAAAAAAAGTTATGGCGAAAAGAAGAAATTTTCCTGCAAAATCAAAAAATTCAAAAAAATAGAAAAGACAATTCTGTGGCGCATGGGGCCACATGCGCCACAGAAATGTTGGGCGGGATTTGAATTTTTGAATCCCGCCAGCACCTCCTTCTCTCCCTCTCTTTTCCCCTTCTCTCCTCCACTTCTCCTCTCCCCTTCTCCTCTCCTCCACTTCTCCTCTCCCCTTCTCCTCTCCTCCACTTCTCCTCTCCCCTTCTCCTCCACTTCTCCTCTCCCCTTCTCCTCCCTCCTCCTTCTCTTCTCCTCTCCTCTCCTCCACATCTTCTCTCCTCCTCCTCCACCTCCACCTCCGGCGAGCTCCTCCACAACCCCGGCGACCTCCACCTCCGGCGACCTCCTCCACCACCCCGGCGACCTCCACCTCCGGCGACCTCCTCCTCCACCCCGGCGACCTCCACCTTCAACGACCTCCTCCACCACCCCGGCGACCTCCACCTCCACCTGCACCTCCACCTCCACCTCCGGCGACCTCCTCCTCCACCCCCACCTCCACCTCCACCTCCACCTCCACCTCCACCTCCACCACCACCTCCGGCAACCTCCACCTCCACCTCCACCTCCGGCGACCTCCTCCTCCACCCCGGCGACCTCCACCTCCGGCGACCCCCTCCTCCACCCATGGCAACACGGCCTCCGACGAGCTCCGACGAAATTCCGGCGAAATTCCGGCGGCTAGATCTAGATCTGGATCTAGATCTGGCCGCCCTTTTTTTTAATTCAAAAAAAAAAAATCGGTGGCGCATGACACATTGGGTGTACCACTGAAATATTTCTGTGGCGCACGGTTATGGGTGCGCTACAGAATCTTCGCATTTCTGTGGCGCACCACCGGCGTGCGCCACAGAAAAATAATTTAGTGGCGAATATCTGTGGCGCATCCCACTTTTTCCAGGATGCGCCACAGAATTCCAAAAAGGTGCGCCACAGATAGCACTTTTCCTAGTAGTGTCGGGGAGGGGATAGAGGAGAAAAATGGTGATGAACTCGAGCTCCTCGCACAGGAAGAAGATGATATAGTGAGAATATGCCTTTAGTCCCGGTTCATATTACAAACCGGGACTAAAGATGCATCTTTAGTCCCGGTTTGTAATACGAACCGGGACTAAAGGGTTCTCGCCCTGTCCCCACCTCGGCGGTTGCCGGCCACAAACCTTTAGTCCCGGTTCATGTCACGAACCGGGACTAAAGGGTCCCTACGAACTGGGACGAAAGCCTCCCGAGCCCCATGCGCGTCCGAGCCGCTCGAACCGGGACTAATGCCAACATTAGTCCCGGTTCGTGGCCCGACCGGGACTAATGCTCCGTAGCGGCCTGGACAAAAGCCCTCTTTTCTACTAGTGATGCTGACTCCCACAAGGGACAAAAGATGTTCTCTAAGAACCATGCCACATATGCACCACACCACTCTAGAGCATGCTCACGATTTTGCAACTGCAGGCTCCCATAAGGAACAAACCATGTTCTCTAAGGACCATACCAACTATCCATCCCCGCCACTCTAAAGCATGAGACCAGAAAGAAGTACTTGGGGAGCACATTTCCGTAGATATTGGTGAAGTAGCCGGCAAGCGAGAGCGGAAGAAGGTGTGTGCCCCGTGCAACAAAGATATATGTCGATGGTCTATTTTGTCTATATGCAAATATATGTATATGGTTTCTCGAAGCAAATCGTGTGCAACCAAACTTTTTCTTACAGAGTGTCTACAAAAACAAATCATCAATTAATTCATCTCAGAAACAAGTAATGCGTACTCCAATAAGTAGTCCATCCGGTGATGCAGTTATTATTTTATGGTGATCCAAATCTGGTTCTATAAGTGAGAAGGCTAACGACGGAGCGAAGCGAGGCCCGTCGCCGGTAGGCTTGGGCCGAAGCGAAGCGGTACGGTATGAATTGTAACTGACATGAACACCGATTGTTACCGACCTAGGTTAGGTAAGGACCACTATAAATACATCTTGTAAGCCGCCGCCGGAGATAAGCCACATATTGTAAATCCCGGCGCGTTTGTAACCTCACCCCGAAATAGTGAAGTATTGCTGGCTGGCGCCCGTGGTTTTTCTCTTCCTTGTTGGAAGGGTTTTCAACGTTAAAATCTCGTGTCCCCGTTGGTTTGATCTCGCTTAATTTCATCGTTGTTTTGCTATCTCTTGTAACAAGTGGTATCAGAGCCTTGGTTTCAGATTAGGGTTTCTTATCACCGGTGTAATAAGATTACACAGGTTTCAGTTTTTTTGAAACTCATAAATAGTGTTTCCGGATTTTTTAAACTACCGGGGTCACCGGTGCTCGGGAGCACCAAATCTCCTCTCGTAATTAAACATAATATTAATTGTATTAATGATGTGCTACAAAATGGGAAGGATACACATGACAAACTTAGAAAATGATTAATGAATTCTAATTAACAATAATTACAAATTGCTTATTGTGTACATATATTGCCGATCATGGCATGCACTAGTGGTTATACGAAACATATAATCGTGCTCATAGACGAGAACACCTTTTGTATCATTTCCATGGATAAGTACATGAATCTTGCACGTTCACCAGCTGCGCTGGTAGTTCTTCTACTCATGTGCTTTGCTACTATCCAGGCCGAATGTATGTTGTAGATTAATCGATCAAATTATTGCTATATTTTCTAAAATAAGATACATATTTTTGTGCTTTTCCTCATTGTCTTCCCAATATTAGTCTTCCGATTTAGCTAGAGCAGTCAGCCAGTCATTGCACATATCATGCATAATTTGTTGACCTCGTTAGACATATGTGTTAAGAGATCGTTGTTTTAATTCTAATTAGACCCATGTCTTTTGCTTGTTCATTATTCAGTAGATACATACATGAATAATAATAATTTATTTTTTCATTCCATAGGCAGAATCATTGATGACATGGACAACAAGAAGTTAAATTTACCATACGGACTATATGGCCATCAAAAAGGTATTCCAGCCTGCAAGAAGAGCAACTTTTGCTACTGTTGTTTGGTTAAATACTTAAATACATCTGCTATCAAACACTGGAAGATTGCACGAACAATTGTGGAAAATTTCCTTCTGACTCTTCTTCCCCGACCCAACCTCCTATAGCCTTCTATCAGATCTGATTATATGTTGTTAGAGCATCTCTAGCGGATACGCCAAACCGCAAACCGCAAACGTGCGGATGCAGGCCGAGAAAAACGTGATTTGCAGGCCGAAAAAAGCCCCGGCGGAGCAGATCCGAATATGCTGTTATGCGGTTTGCGCATACGGGATCTGCTCCGCCGGGAGGACACAAAATCTGTATCAAAAACTGCAAAATAGGTGTTCGACGAAATGACACAGGTCGATGCAATGTTTTAAACTTGCGACATAGGTGTTCGATGAAATGACACAGGTGTTCACGATGACAATGCGACACAAATAAGGTTGAGGCGATGCAAATCAATGAAGATCATGCCGACGGCGTGTTGTCGACACCACCATTCGCCGCCGCAGCTGCCGCCGTAGACGCCGCCTCCTCTGCAGCAGCTCGAGCCGCTGCCGCTGCTCTCCTTCTTCCCAAGATCTCCATCGACCTTGCAACGATCTGTAGGTGCGCTGCGCCGTCAGAGCATTGCGTGGCATGTTCTGGAAGAACGCATCCTCAATCCTGTGCCAGTACCGCTTGCCGGTTTGATCGGTGCCGGTCACGGCATCCATTGACACCGACTCCCACACCCTGGTCAAAGCTATGTCTTCCACCTCGCTATAGTTGGCAGTGCGGATGGACACCTTCTTCGCCGGCGCAGGGACATTGATCAACACATCGACCGCTTCCTCTTGAGTGATCTCCTCCGCGGCTTCCTCCTCGCACTCCTCCTCGTCGGTCTCGGGCCTCATCTCGTAGTCCATCGCGGGCTCATCCTCGTCATCTCCGAGTGGCGCCGTGTCAATGTCGATCATCGCCGAGGTCATCATGTCGACGAACGACTCGTTCGCCGCGTGCCTGCGATGGAGAGTGTCAGCTGTCGCGTGTTCACCGCCGTCGGCAAGTTGAAAGAGGGAAAAAAAATACCTTGGCATGTCGTGGTCGTCTGTTGGCGGAGGAATGGGTGTCGCTGGTGCAGTCATCAAGGCCGCCATCGAAGCATTCTTCTTCTGTGCCGGCTTCCTGGAGACGACCTTCTTCACCGTCGGCGTCTTGGCGGTGGTCCTCGTCACCGCGGTCTTCGGTCCGGCAGCTGGTGGGGGAGCAGCGGACGCGGACGACGACGCGACGACACGCGTGCCCTGCCGCTTGCGCTTGGCCGCTTCAGCCATGGCGCGGGGAGCGAGCTGGGCAGCGGCGGCGGCGGCGGCGGATCTAACTGTAGGGTTCGCGGCGGTGGTCGATTCGACCTGCGCGGCGGAGAGGGGCACGCTCCCAGGGGTAGGAGCCGCCATGGCAGCGCTAGAAAGCCGCGGCGAGGTGGAATCCGACTGGGGAGCGATCTGGGCGGCGGCGGCGGCGGCTGCGCGGGGGAAAGGAGGGGGGGGGGGGGGGGTTTCTTCGCGCCAACGCCTTGCACGCGATGCAGATCGACCTGCATACAGCCGCGAAACCTACATATATGTAGGTTTGGCGACCGCGGATGCCGACGCCTGCAAAAATATTTGCAGGTTTGGCTGATATGCCGTATCTGCTCGGGGCGTTTTTTGGACCAAAAGTGCATACGAGCGGTTATTATGCAGTTTCGGCAAATAAGAGTTGCTCTTAGAAGGGATAAAATACTTCTGATGCATGTGTTGATGAGCAATTTGGAATAAAAAACTATTTGCCGACCATGAGGAGATACTGGAATTCGTGTGCCGTGAGTTAGGTTAGTGTTCATTCGTCGCCTCAAGCACGCTTCTTGTACCTGACCTGAATATGTTTCTGCTGCAAAAGAGAAGCAACGGCAAGATCACTGTCAGCGCATATTGCCCAAACGATTAACTGTCAGATTCAGGTTCCGTATAGTATAAATATGGGATGAGCATACATGAACGTGTCGTGGTATCTTGTGAGTTTAATTAAATCACAACTCTACCAAAAAAAATTCCCGTTTCAATACCCTCGCACTTAAGATGCCACTCATAATAGTTTGTGATTTGGGAGAGAGAACATAAAACAAAGCAAATGGTCTTCTCTTTTTAAAGAGATGCTCTCTCATTGCTGAACGGTGGATTTTTTTCACCATCTCAAACTACTAGGGCCATTCCGGTTTTAAGTCTAACATGTTTTTATCTTCATGTCTAAAACGCAGTGGAGTGGTAAGAAAATATTGCCCTCTTGACGACTATACATGTCATAGATAAGAAGCGAGTAAATCATGTTCTACTAATTAAGCACATCCCATGCATGTTTGCAGTGACAGTAGGTACAAATAGGCTATGATGGCTTCTACATGCTTATGTGATGTCAAACTTCAATCAACAGAATCAAAATTTTGTCTTCTTTTTTCTTAACTAACAAAACCAATTATTGTTGCCAGGAAAATTCATAAAATTTTGAAACAAATTGTCACAGTATTTGTGGGGTGCAAAATCAGTCATACTAATTATACGGTGAGGTCTCACACTAATAGTGTGCTGAAATTGAGCAGCATAACTCTCGATGTAAGTCTCTTCTTATTATATATATGTGAGGTTCTCTCCTCAAGTATTACCCCTGGCTCAATTTGATGTAATCATCTTTTAATTTTTTTTAGTTATATTAAGATCTTGGAGGAAACTAAAAGCATCAAGGATCTGGCCTACCCACTTCACAAGTCTTTGGGGTTCTATGCACAAGCGATTGAACTTCTCTTCACTAAAGCTACCCTGGGTTATTGGAGCGAGCAAGCCCTATGGGTCTAGCCACGGTCCCATTGGGTATGGCTGCGCGGCACACCATGTAGTACATGTGCTCTCTAGGTGCGACCCATACACCACACTACTGATAAACCTAACAATAGCCTCTGCCCAAAGCGACAAAGATGGTTTCTATCCGATAAGTATTTAGCCACTACTGGGGTACATCAGAAGAACCCAAGTTTGCCGTCTGCTGGGAGTCATCATCTTGGTACTTGCAGATACGGCAGTAGACAAATCAACGGGACCATGTGAAAAGGGCAGGAAATTAGAACAAATTTCACCGATCAACTGTTTAGAAGGCGAACCACCAAATTAATTTTATTGCATCCAGTAATTAGATGCACTAGTAGTAAGAGTTATGTGGAATTGTTTGATTTTTCTATATATTCAAATCAAGTGTACCTGTGTGAGATGATTTGTAGCAAGAATATACTACCTCCGTTCCATAATGTAAGCCTTTTTAGCAAGCTAAACTAGGTTGCAATATTTCTCTTCTGGACGAAGGAAACAAAACACATCAATATCATTGATGTATTACACATTTACATTTGCTCACAAGATAAATCATATGGCAAAAGATAAGAATTAAAACAACGACATATTTGATAGAGTTTGTTGGTAGCTCCAACTATTCGAACCAACCGGCAAAGCCATGATTAAAGTAATATGGAGCGAATGATTTCACAAATAGCATATGGAAATACATATTTGAGGAAAACCACACCAAGCAAAACTCATGTAAACAAGATCCAAAAGAAAACCAAATAGAAGAACTCAATAAAATTGGAACTTGTTCGAGCTAACATGCCACATAGGAATAGGATAATTTACAATATCAAATCCAAGTGGCAAAAACCTCAAATGTTCACGTTTCCTAGAATTGTAATAGGCACATAGTTTATTACTCCCCCATAACGTGATGATCCATTTCTTTCTAACAAGAGGCAACTAAAAACCAACTAGATAAATTAGTGGACATTATAGAATTTGAATTTCTCATGAATAATACATACCACATAGAGACTAGATAATCTTACTATATCAATACTATGTGATGTACAACATGAATACACATTTTTAGGATTGTGAAGTGCACAAAGCAATGCACTTCACTCACCCAAAAACGGTATAGTCCATTAATCTATCAAAAGAGCCAAATAAAATCCACACAAGATACAATAAAAGGCTCAACACAAAGTTTACACATACATGATACACAACTAACATACACATACTTGATTTCTCAAGATAAGTAAGAAAGAAGCACATCATATACAAACACATGCTAGGAACAAAACTAACACATGCAAGGGGGCAAGTAACTTTCAATGTAAATGAGTTAAGTACAAGTTACCGCAAAGAGGAACATTGGGTATAAGATAGATATGTGATAATCCAATTGACTTGGCTTGGGAAAATATAACCATGAAGATCCCTTACTTTTCAAAAGATAGCCAAGTTTCCAATGTCCTCCAACACAACCTATTGATCAAGTTTGAGCTTGTTGGTCCCCAACAAAGTTGGGTCCTAAGATGTTAGTCACAATAGGTTTGGGTACCCAAATGGTTCTTTTCTTGGCACCACTTTGAGTTCCCACATATTTGGTAAGCACATTGCCAACCCTATCCTTCCTAAGAGAATAAACATCATCAATTAGAATGAGGTTGGATAGAGTACCATTAGTGCATAAAGAAGCCAAGTGACCCTTCTCACGGCATAGGTAGCAACATCGACTCTTCCCTTTCTTCATAGTAGGCTCCTCAACTTGAGAAGCAATAGCATGAGTCTTCTTAGGAGGTGGCCTTTGTTCAATTCGTGGTTGAGCATGAGATTGAACAAGAGGCCGCTTCCCTAGTTTCTTCTCACTAAGAGGCTTCTTCTTCATAGGGCAATCTCTAACATGGTGCCCTTCAATCTTGCACTTGAAGCAAGTAATCTTGGCCGGATTGTTGACTTGTTCTTGACCCTTCTTCTTGTCAATCTTGGACTTGTTCTTATTGTTGGAGTTGAATCCAAGTCCACTCTTGTCATTGGGGGATTGTTGCACACTCAACATGTTGTCAAGTGTGGTCTTCCCTTCATGACGCTTTTCCAAGCCTTTCTTCAAAAAAGTGGCTTGGGCCTTGAGCTCATTCCTTTCCTCTACATGGTTAGTGATAACACAAGAACTAGAGGAGGTAGATGCATCATTATTAGAGCAACAAGGAAAGGAAAGTAATTCATCACATGATGTGCCAACATTGTGAGTGGATGAACTACGAGGACTAGCACATGGCAATATAGCATTATTAGTAGAGGATGTGCCATTGTCCACATGAGGCTCACTAGACGTTACCTTGTTAGTGATAGCCTCATGAGCTAACTTTAGCCTATCATGGGACAATAGAAGATCATCATAAGAGCTAGATAGCTTTTATGTCTTTCGTCCAATTTCCCATAATTGCTAGTTAGCAACTCAAGTTGAGCCCTAAGCTCAACATTCTCCTTTAAAATGGATGCTTCACAAGAAGTAGATTTAATAGCACAAGCATCATCATTAATAGCAATAGGAGAACAAGTAGGAAGCTCTTTTAGCATTTGGGCTTGGATTTGATGATGAGACTTAGTGAGATTTGCGAGAGAACCTTCCAATGCTTTGAGTTCCTTTTCAAGTTTCTCATTATTCTCAAGAAGTCTAACATTTTCAACAACAAGCTCACTATTTTTAGTTTTGATGATTTTAGCAAGAGCTTGAGCATGATCATGGTCTTTTCTTAGTTTGGACATCTCTAGATTATTAGTCTCCTAAAGATTAACAAAAGTTTCCTCAAGAGTCGACCTACGACTTTGCTCTTCTTCAAGAGCAATAGAGAAGTCCGCAATCTCATTGGCATAATCACGTTCACGAGCTTCCATTTTCTCAATGGTGTCTTCATACTCATCAATAACATTTTTTACTTTCATCAACAATAGACATGATGTTTAAGAAAGTAGAGGAAGCATTATCATTTTTGTGAAGAGTATGAAGAACAATTTTTTTCATCTTATCTAAGAGAGCATCATTATCAACATCATTATTATTATTATCATCATCATTACTTGAGGATTTAGCTATAAGGCAAAAGATAGTTGATAAAGGAACCATTAGTTGATGCATCACTTAGATTCACATCTTGTTTCATAAAGAGTTGGATTTCCTCTACATTGTTAGGAACACAAGGAGTAGAGAAAACACAAGCATTTTGATCATGGCAACAAGATATAGCTAGCATATCATCATGAGATTTATTCATGCAATTTCTACATGATATGCAAGGACTATCAACACAAGCATATAAAGCATTTATAGTGCTAGAAGTGTTTAAGTCCTGAGATGAAGCATTGCAATGAGATAGAGACAAAGGATCATTAATAGTGAACTCACTATAAACATTGCAATGACCATCACTACTCACCATGTCATTAGTTTGTGGCTTACCACATATAGGTGGAGTAGACGAAGTTGAGAACTCATCACGACCGGAGGTGGACGGAGAAAAATCATCCTCAATAATTTTGGACACATCATATTTATCTTGAAGCTTTGTCCATAAGTCATGAGCATTCCAATAAGGCATGATTGAACCGAGAACTACATCACTCGAAACATGGACAATTGCATTAGATACTAGAGAATCAAGATAAGAGATTTCCTCATCCTCTAAAGACAACTTTTGGGAGTCCTTTGGAGGAGGAAATTCCATATCTAAAATTCTCTATATATTTGGACTTATGTCCCTAAAAAGATTAAGCATGCGAATTTTCCAAACAACATAATTTGTGCCATCGAATATAAAAGTGGGATCATGCACTAATTCCCTAAACGAAATCTTTACTCTCAAGGCGGTTAAGCCTAACATGGAGAGACCTTGCTCTGATACCAATTGAAAGAACGAGATGTCGCCTAGAGGGGGGGGGGTGAATAGGCGATTTAAAACTTTTACGTTTAAGGCTTGATAAATGCGGAATAAAACTAGCATTTAATTTATCAAGCACAAAACCTAATATACTAGGTTCACCTATGTGCACCAACAACTTATGCTAGGCAAGTTAAACAACAAGGATAGCAAGATATATAGTACTTCAAGCTCGATGACTATCACAAGGTAAATGCATAAGTAAAGGGGTTTGGTTACAGAAATAACCGACACAAGTGGAGACGGAGGTTTATTTCCCGTAGTTCCTTCCCAATGGAATTGGAGGGGTGTGGAGGCTCCTTGGCCCTCCTACAAGCATGCCCATGCTCACCCTATTCTGCGTGAGTTCCTCCCGTGGAGAATACCCTGATGGGGGATTTGCTCATCCACTATGAGGTCGTCTTGAGGGCGTTGACCAAACCCGTACAGTGAGGTCTTCTTGAGGGCGTTGACCAAACCCGTACAATGTTCCCGAAGCTTCACAACTTGAAGATCTTCGCGACACCCACCAACCGTCTAGGGTACACAATGCACTCAAGAGGCACAAGCTCTTGGGAGCCCTATGCACCCAAGAGTAACAAACTTCTCAAACTTCAATCCCACGTATCACCGTGGGGAACTCAAACCTATGCACCAAATGCAAAAGGCAAGACCACACAAGGTGGTCAAGTTCTTATCTCCGAAATCCAACCAAAGCAACAAATGCTAGGGAGGGATTTGAGAGGAAGAACAAAGGAGAAACACAAAGCACCTCCAAGATCTAGATCTAAAGGGTTTCCCTCACTTAGAGGAGAGATGGCTTGGTGAAGTGGTAGATCTAGATCTCCTCTCTATTTTCCCTCTAAATAGAAGCAAGAATCATGGAGGGATGGAGAGGAAGCAAGCTCTCAAAAAGGTCAATAATGGATGAGAGAGAGTGCAAAGAGTTGGGAAACCATTGGGGAAGAAGGCCCCTTAAATAGGTTGCCCCGAAATCCAACCGTTGGGGGCAGATTTACGTAAGGGCGGTACTACCGCCGGGGTTGGCGGTACTACCACCCCACGCGTTTCAGCCGACCAACGGCTAGCAAACGAGTCCGCACTGGCGGTACTGCCGCCACGCAACAAAGGGGCTAAAAGGCGGCAGTGCTCGGCACTGCCGGTGGTGCTGCACAGTCCAGGGGAGGCTCAAAGTCCCCAGCAGCAGTACTACCGCCAGAGACGGCGGTACTGCCGCTGAGGGCTAACAGAGCACCTCCTTGGCGGTAGTGCTGGCGGCACTACTAGCGGTGCTGCACAGCCCAGGAGAGGGCTCAAAGTCCTCAGGAGCGGTACTACCGCCAGAGGCGGCGGTACTGCCGCTGAGGGCTAACAGAGCACCTCCCTGACGGTGGTGCTGGCGGCACTGCTGGCGGTACCACCAGCGGTACTGCCGCCAGAGGCGGCGGTACTACCACTACACAGAGAAAAACAGCAAAACCCTGAAACTGAATAACTTTTGGTAGGAAACTCCAATCGAGGTAAATCCAATTTTGTTGGAAAGAGGACGACAAGGGCTACCCAACAAAAATCAGAAATATTGAAACCAAGCAGGGGAGATTTTTCTAATAAATGGAAGAGTGAAACCTTCCGCACGGATGAACCGGCAAAATCTCCAAAACCGAAAACGCAAGAGAAGATGCATACGAAATCCGTTTTCGGTGAACTTGACCTTGTCATGGCAAGCACGACAAGCACCAAGACCACACCACTAGAAGAGCCAAATAATAACCAATAAAGATGATGCCAAGGATGGAAAGGTTTGAGCTCTCTACGACGATACGATCAAGATACTCGCTCGAGAGCCCCTCTTGATAGTACGGTTATCTATCCTATAACCCGGTCTCTCAACTAACATCATAAGACCGGTAAAATAGAAAACATATCAAGATCATAACTTTGCCTTGCGCATAATCCACTTGAGCTAGATGATGACGATCTTTGTCTTCTCAAGATGGACCACCTTTCTTGATTGCGCTCCGCTCGGTGAAGACTCGCAACGTGCTCCCCCATACACCAAGATGGGAGAGGCACTCTTCGATATATCTTCACTTGGCCTTTATCTTGATGACGATCACCACGTGACGCCATCCTCCATGGGCTTCATTGGATATCCCTTTCGTTGTATGCTCATGGAGAAATGCCTAACCACACATAGAGATACAAGCACATAGATCATGGGTTAGTTCACAAGGCTATATTGACAATTGCTTACCATACCATGGGATCATACGACCCCTCATGGTACATCCCTAGACTTGTGTGTTGATCAACTTGCAGTTAGCCTTGATCAACATAAACTCTTCTTCTTTTAGCCTTGACTCGAACATATGGAGTTCAAACATTGCTATGGACCAAACATACAAGTATACCTCAAAGCACACATTAGTCTTTAAGGATTGTCATTAATTACAAAAACCACACATGGGGGAAACCATGCTCTTTCACCATGCATCATCCACTTGCTTGTCACCGTACTCGGTCAATGTCACGGTGAGGGCCGTAAGTCTTCAATATAGATCTTCCGGTGACTCATCGTCTTGCATCACGAACTCTTCCGCTTGATCCAAGGTGGTTTCATACTTGGATTGTTGGATGCTTTTGTTACCCAAGAAGAGAGTGTCGAGCTTTTGCCAATCATCTTTGGCGGTCTTGCATATTTGGATGTGAGGGAGATACTCATCGGTTCCCGCCGATTGGATTGTGTGAAGGGCGGTGCCATTGAGTTGAGAGTTGATGTCCTCCCTTGGTGTCAAGTTGTTAGGATCCACCGGATGAAATCCTTGCTCTACAATTCGCCATAAGTGAGTGCAAGAGCTTGACATATGAGAACGCAATTTAAATTGCCATCTAGCAAAATTAATTGAATCAATTTTAGGTGGGGGGCCATGTTTTTTATATGTGGCATAGAGACGATGGGGTGGATGTTGTTGTAGATTTCCCCGGAGGAATTTGGGCAAAGATGCCCGGAGAACTTTTAGGGTTAGTACCACTCTCTTTTGTTGCTTCTCCACTCAAAGTGGGGTTAGTGAGGATATCACTACCACCACCTTTGATGGGAATGGGAGGGGGACTAACTGTAGGAGCCTTCCATAAATATTCCTCGAACATCTTCCGCATTGTATCACCAAGGTTAGCATTGACATTAGCGGTGATGCTTGTCTCTAGGGTGTCAACCTTTGACGCAAGACCACCGATAGCTTCTTTGACGTAACCTATAGTGGCCGGTGCTTCGGAATCCTCTTTCTCGTCCATACTCTCTTAGGTTGTTAAACCTTTGATAAGAGACGAGGCTCTGATATCAATTGAAAGAACGTATGGTCGACTAGAGGGGGGGGTGAATAGGTGACTACCAATTTTAATTCTTTTTCTTTCAATTAGGGATTTAACAAAGTAAAAACAAGTTATCTAGATGTGCGACTAGATGAACAACCCTAAGTGATAAGATATAAGGAGCAAGTAAAAGCCTAACGGAAAGTAAAGGATAGAATTCACCGCAAGTGAACACGAGGAAATGATTCCCGTAGTTCCTTCCCAAGGGAAGTACGTCTACCTTGGAGAAGTGTGGAGGCTACTTGGCCCTCCTACAAGCACGTCCGTGCTCACCCTATTCTCCGTGTGCTACTCCTGTGTGGGGGAATAGCTCTTTCCACTATGAGGTCGACTTGAAGGCGTTGACCAAACCTTTACACCAAGGTTGGGGTTCTCCACAATGAGTTGGAGACTCCCAACAATGTCCCGGAGCTTCTTACAAACTATGAAGCTCCGAAACCTGCACTTGCTCCTAGAGTTTCCAACAAACCCTAAGAGCCTACAAGATCCAAGATCCACTAGTAAATAGTGGGGGATTCGAAATTCCTTCGATGGAAGGCTAGATCTAGGTATCCTACTTCACTCCTCAAAAGATCAACGAAGTTGGGGCGGGGGAGTGGGAGATCTAGGCAATTTTAGCTTGGGCTCATTAATGGAGGAGAGAGAGTAAACTTGAGTTAGAGCCTTAAAGACAAAGGAGGGAGAAGCCTCCTTTTATACTCCCCTCATCCAAACCAGCCGTTGGGGGAAAAAGATTCCCGCCTGACCGGTAGTACCGGCCCGGCCAGGCTCTTCTACGCGTGTCAACGGTCTTCAGCTTCTTTCTGCAGAACCTGCCTGACCGGTACTTCCGGCGCAAGGCCCGATAGTACCGGCACGCACGGTACTTCCGCAAAAACATCCGGTCCAGTTCCGCAAAGGGGTGCTGAGGATCCAGTACCCCTTTTCTAACCCGGAACCAGCGTCCGAAACTTCCGGCCGGAGGCACGGTAGTTCCGGTCAAACCGGTACTACCGGTCCTAGTTCCGGTCCGCTTCCGGGAGAGGTTCCACGGGTTCCAGTACCTAGAAACCTTAGTCGGAAGTGACCCAGAACAAGGGCCGGTGCTACCGGCCTGACCGGTACTTCTGGTAACTGGCCCGGTACTTCCGACAACTGGCCCGGTACTTCCGACTGCTGCTGTTTTCACAGCAACAAGCATATTTTTCGCTTATCCTTTTTGAAAATGTTTTCCTGCACAACTGGGAACACATCATTAGAGCACTTTAGTTGCATTGTTGTCAACACCAAAACCACTTGGGGTAGATCAAGCTCTTTCAGCGGCAAACAAAACAACCCCTCTATCACAGGTTAACTTTTGGACAATCTGTCCTTACTTTCAGAATACACAACACAATCTACAACAACAAAAAATATCAACTATGTCTAAGAGATTCTTAGGGCGTGTTTGGTAGCCCACGACCTCCCCAAACAGGCCCTGGGGATGCAAAAATGGGTTGTTTGGATGCTCGCGTTTCGGCTTGGCCCGCGCGCACGATGTTTAAAGCACCCCTCAGCTAGGCCTAAGGGGAACAGCTGAATTGGTCGTTTTTCCAGAGCCGCTGGGATGCAGCCATGGAGCTGGCGGGAGACGAAAAATTGGTACGGTCGTATGGCGCCAACGGTACCCTCACCCCCCCTCCCTCTTTAGGCTATCACCGGAAGTGGGAGAAGAGGCCACATTATTTCGGCGGCGAAGGTAGCGGCCGAAGCGGCGGCGAGTTAGATCTTCGGAGGCGACGATGACGACATCGGTAGCGACGAGGACAAAGATCTGCCTCTCCTCTGCCTCGGCGACGGCACCGACAATTCGGTCCTCTCTTCTCCCATGGCGATAAGCAGTATTCTCTCGCTAGATAGATCTTACATGATGTACTAAGCAGCATTCCCCCTAGCTGGATCTTAGACTAGAACGTAGTAGCTAGATTTCAGCTGTACTCTTATATAAGCACCTTGATTTCGCTAGGACGGAGAAACTTGTATGCCGCTCATCATTCAGGCTGCAACACTCATAGTTGTGATGCAGACCTGGCTCATGTTAGTCCATCATAGAGTACGCCGCAATTACAGGGGTGTAATCAGATATGGTCCATTCTTCCGCCGAGACCAGGAGAGGATTGCCAATATGAACTACATATACAACAACGAGGTTGAGGCCGTGAACATGCTGCGAATGGGTAGAGCTTTTAATTGCAAGCTTGTGGAGACGTTTTGGTCTAGGGGATTGCTGAAAGATAGCATCCGAGACTATATCTTGCTATTTCAAGCAAGTTCTGTTCGCAATTGGAGAGCTCAGATAAAGTTTGATGCCTGATGCCCATTTGCTAGAGGAACTTTGATGTCCTCATGAACTACCATTTGCTAGTAGCTAGGTTAACTTTGATGTCATGACGAACTACCATTTGCTAGTAGCTATGTTAACTTTGATGTCAAGTGACGAAGTACCATTTGCTAGTAGCTAGGTTAACTTTGATGTTGTGACGAATTACCATTTGCTAATAGTTATGGGTACACTTATTAAGTTCGACGTGGTAAGGTCACCACTAGTGAGAAGTAACGACTGCAAGTAGCATTGTTTAGCAACCAAACAACATGCGTTTGCAGCTACGAAACAAACACACCCGATCAAAAAGCATGTGCTTAAAATCTTACACCCAGCCGAACGGGACTAACTAGACCATTGTTGGCAACCAAACAGACTGCATAGAATGGCTCAGGCCACGTTTTTTTAGGCCAGACCTAGGGAGGCAACTGATGCAAAAGGCCGAATTCCCATGCTAGCAACCAAACACGCCCTTAGAGACATGTGCTATGTAACAAACAGGCAGTGAAAGAAGCTTGTGTAAACTGCATAATGACTATCTGCACAGGCTTAATTACACAACAGTATATTGAGTTGAGCGATTCAGAGTCAAAATTGGCTGAGAAACAAGACTCGCAGGACTCCGACAGAGCTAATTAGGAGGACATAAAATTGGAAGAAAGAAAGAATGAATGAGCCGTGCGCATGATCACCTCGTCGTCAGGTTGCAGGCTTGCACTATTCTAGGCTTTGTCTGCCGGTACTGGTCGAACCGTTGCCTGGCATACTCCTTGTACACGAAGTCGATGTTTTTGTTGACATGCCCCTGCAGACATGGGGAGGAATGGAAAACCTAGTCAGGCTTGATAGATTACAGCTAGTTAGGTAATTGTCTATTGCTATGTTATGGAACTTACCGAGACAATTCCCCAGAGACCCGCTTGATACATTACAGCTAGTTAGGTAATTGTCTATTGCTATGTTATGGAACTTACCGAGACAATTCCCCAGAGACCCCAGAAGAGATGGCTTGCAAGAGTGTACTTTGCAATCGAGCCAAGTAATGTTTCGACTTCTGTATCTGATGGGCTTTCACCTGGCAAACAGAGGAAGAATTTAAGAACGGCACACTTGAGCAACGCACTACAAGTAATGTTAGCTTGCATTCTGAAGTAACGATATTTTCAGTGTAGCAGAGTGTGTTGTTCCTGAAGAACTTTCCAATTACCTGAAGAACCAAGGTAAGTCTGAACAAATCTCTGCTGTTCATCCATGTCTGAAATTATGCAGTGGAACCAAAAAGTGGTCGACATCATAAAAGAGCACAAGACACGTAACGCTATGTACATTTGGTTATCAACAGAAC
The DNA here is from genome assembly GCA_012064385.1 of Puccinellia tenuiflora. Classification (NCBI taxonomy): domain Eukaryota; kingdom Viridiplantae; phylum Streptophyta; class Magnoliopsida; order Poales; family Poaceae; genus Puccinellia; species Puccinellia tenuiflora. The sequence continues at coordinate 614,724 of QRDG01002265.1, forward strand.
TAACCAGGGTATTTCGTGAAGTCCATCACATGTGGCGTAGCAGTATGATAATCAGCAGCCATCTCACAGAAGTGATTAGCAATGTCGAACGCAACAGGGTTAAAACTGGCATACTCGTAGTCCTGGAGGATAAAAGAGATCAACAAGAGCGCAATTGTCCATGTCCCTAGAATCACTAAGCTGCACTAGCAGTAACTATAAGTCGACTATCCATAATTCCGATATTTATTTCATACTCTTCTATCTATGCAACAAGGTGCTAGTTTGTGTTTCAATAGCGATTCACAGATATTCATTTGTATCCATCTAAACAAGGTCAGTAAGAACAGGAGTACTTGCAATCAAGGTGACTTGTCTGGTCTCTTCATATATCATAATGTTCCCATACTGCAAATCATTATGGCAAAATGCTACTCTCTGATCGACCACCGACAGTGCTTTCTCCAGCTCCGCGATCTCATCGCCAAGCGTCTCCAACCGGAATTCCCTAACCTCATCAGGCCTCAAGCCACCGCCTGATTGATATAACACTGTACAATTAGCCTCAGGCACATATGCTGCCATATAGCATTATTAGAAGGAATCACCATTCACCAAGCGTACCTCAGCCTCTGCCACAACGACACGTCCTTGGGTCCGTGCATGTCGAGCTCGTGGAACTCCCGCAGCTTCCTGGCAATCAGCGCGGAGATCTCCTGGTCGCGCAGATCCGGCGCCGAGAGCGTCTGAGCAAGCAAAACAGGTGACGCGTCAGAAGGAGAAAATGGCGTCAGTAACAGCCAGCCGCGTGCGCGCGTACCCTGGCGTTGATGAACTCCTCGACGCGGCCCTGGGGGAAGCGGCCGAGGAGGCTGGGGCCCTGGCCGTGGCGGGGCATGCACTCGAAGGTGCTGACCTCGTTGACGCGGTCGAAGAAGACGTCGACGCCCTGGCCGTAGATGCGCACGAGCACCTTGCGCGGGTCGCCCTCGCCGCCGGGCCAGGTGACCCGGAAGACCTCGTTGGTGAGGGCGCCCTTGAGCTGGGACACGACGAGCGCGGAGGGGCGACGTCGGCGCCCCAGAGCTCGCCGGCGAGGCGGTGCAGGATGCGGCGCGCCTCAACCGGGATGCGGTCGATGCTGGAGCTCCGGTTCAGCGCGGGGCGCGCGGTGGAGCAGGAGGAGGCGATCTGCGGGTTTGAAGGGTGAGCCGTTTCGTTGCGTTCGTGAGAGTTGTATGATGATGGGGGAGGGAATGGGTTTGGGATTTGGAATCGGGATGGGAAGGGTGCACTAGTAGAAAATGAGGCTTTGGGAAGGGGGCTGGAGAGCCATTAGTCCCGGTTGGAACACCACCCGGGACCAATGCCAGGCATTGGTCCCGGTGCGACCTGTCACAACGCCGTGGGCCAATAGTCCCGGTTGGGCTGGGGGCATTAGTTCCGGTTCGGGCTACCAACCGGGACTAAAGCTCCGGCAGAGCATTAGTCCCGGTTGGTAGCCCGAACCGGGACTAATAGTCTCCTGCCTATAAAGCCAGCAGCCAGCTTCTACTACTCTATTTTTTTCTGTTAGGAGGTGTGAGAGGTGGGTGCTAGTTTGTTTTCCTTTGCTATGTACTAGAGGTGTTCGATGAAATGCCCGAGCCACATTTCAGTTCACACAAAATGATATGAGGTGCCCGAGCCACCCTTAGGCTTTGTCCTCTCTCTTTCCTCCAATCGATCGAGGTTAACTAGCAACCTAGCTTTGTCTTTTAATTTCATCTGTAATTGATACAAATTTTGCATATGTCGATATACGGAGGTCATTTCAGTATTGAACATGTATTTTAATTGTATTTGATAAACTTAATTATATGATATGCAGATGGATGCCTGGCGGCGATGGATGTACGGCGATCAATGCAGTTCCGATTTTCTTGCAGGCTTGCATAAATTTATCCATGTGGCTGAGACAAACAAAGAGGATGGTTTTATGCCTTGTCCATGTGTGGACTGTCGGAACGTTAAGGAGCACTCTTTCTCGAAAACCCTTCAAGGACACATGCTTCGGAGAGGTTTCATGCCCAGCTATAATTGTTGGACCAAGCACGGAGAAAGAGGGGTTATGATGGAAGATGATGAAAAAGAAAATGATGATGAGAACTATCGTATGTTCTCTGAAGAATACGGTGATACTGCGATGCAAGACAATGAAGAAGAAGGAAGTGAAGAACAACGGACGCCAGATGAGCATGCTGATGGTCTTGGTCGGGTCATTTCCGATGTACAACGAGAATGCGATACAGAAAAGGAGAAGCTGAAGTTGGAGGCCATGCTAGAGGATCACAAAAAGTTGTTGTACCCAAATTGCGAAGATGGCAGCACAAAGCTCGGTACCACACTGGAATTGCTGAAATGGAAGGTAGAGACTGGTTTATCTGACAAGGGATTTGAAAAGTTACTGAAAATAATGAAGCCGAAGATTCCAAAGGATAACGAACTGCCCGAGACTACGTACGAAGCAAAGAAGGCTATCTGCCCTCTAGGATTAGATGTGCAGAAGATACATGCATGCATCAATGACTGCATCCTTTACCGCGGTGAGGAGTACGAGAATTTGGATGCATGTCCGGTATGCAATGCACTGCGATACAAGATCAGACAAGATGATCCTGGTGATGTTAAGGGCGATGACGAGCCCGTCAGGAAGAAGATTCCTGCTAAGGTTATGTGGTATGCTCCTATAATACCACGGTTGAAACGTCTGTTCAGAAACAAAGAGCATGCCAGGTTGTTGCGATGGCACAAAAAAGAGCGTAAAAAAGACGGGAAGTTGAGACACCCCGCCGATGGGTCTCAATGGAGAAAACTCGAGAGAGACTTCCCGGACTTTGCAGGTGACGTAAGGAACTTATGGTTTGGTCTAAGTACAGACGGTATGAATCCTTTTGGGGAGCAGAGCTGCAGTCACAGCACCTGGCCCATGACTCTATGTATCTACAACCTTCCTCCTTGGTTGTGCATGAAGCGGAAGTTCATTATGATGCCAGTTCTCATCCAAGGCCCGAAGCAACCCGGCAACGACATTGATGTGTACCTAAGGCCATTAGTTGATAAACTTTTGCAGTTGTGGGCCATACCAGGTGTACGTGTGTGGGATGAGCACAAACAGATGTAATTTAACCTACGAGCTTTGCTGTTCGTAACCATCAATGATTGGCCTGCTCTTAGTAACATTTCAGGACAGTCAAACAAAGGATACAACGCATGCACGCACTGTTTAGATAAGACTAAATGTACATATTTGGAAAAATGTAATAAGGTGGTGTACCTGGGGTGTCGTCAATTTCTTACAGGCAGTCACCCCGTAAGAAAGAAAGGCAATCATTTCAATGGTGAGGCAGATTACCGGAAGAAGCCTAAGCTCCCTGATGGTGATGTTATATTTGGTATGGTCAAGGACATAGAAGTAATCTTTGGAAAGGATCCTGGCGGTCAATCTGTTCCGAAAGACGTCGCTACCGGACACGCGCCCGTGTGGAAGAAGAAATCTATATTTTGGGAGCTACCCTATTGGAAAGTCCTATAGGTCCGTTCTTCAATCGACATGATGCACGTGACAAATAATATTTGCGTAAACCTGCTAGGCTTCCTTGGCGTGTATGGGAAGACAAAAGATACAGCGGAAGCAAGGGAGGACCAGCATCGTATGAAAGACCCAAACAATAAGCATACGGATAAAGGGCGTCATTACTTAAGCAGCTACGCTCTTACGAAAGCAGAGAAGGAAATATTTTTTGAGTGCCTGAGCAGTATCAAGGTCACGACTGGCTTCTCGTCAAATATAAAGGGAATAATAAATATGGCAGATAAAAAATTCCAAAACCTGAAGTCTCATGATTGCCACGTGATTATGACGCAGTTGCTTCCGATTGCATTGAGGGGGCTTCTATCGGAAAATGTCCGAGTACCCATTGTGAAGCTATGTGCATTTCTCAATGCAATATCTCAGAAGGTAATCGATCCAGAAAGTCTGACAAGGTTACAGAAGGATGTGGCCCAATGTCTTGTTAGTTTTGAGTTGGTGTTCCCCCCATCATTTTTCAATATTATGACGCATCTCCTGGTTCACCTAGTCGACGAGATTGCAATTCTCGGTCCTGTATTTCTACACAATATGTTCCCCTTCGAGAGATTCATGGGAGTCTTGAAGAAATATGTTCATAACCGTGCTAGGCCAGAAGGAAGCACCTCCAAAGGCTATGGAACAGAGGAGGTCATTGAGTTTTGTGTTGACTTTATTCCCGACATTAAGTCGATTGGTCTTCCTGAATCGCAGCATGAGGGGAGACTTAGTGGAAAAGGCACGCTAGAAAAGAAAGCAATGATATGTAGGGACGGGCATTCTTTCACTCAAGCACACTACACAGTTTTACAAAGTTCCACCTTCGTGGCTCCGTATATCGAGGTACACAAGAATAGTGTACGTTCCAAAAAACCAGGGAAGACTGACTCCTGGATTAAACAAAAACACATGGAGATTTTCGGCAGTTGGTTGCGATTACATCTTATGAATGACACCGATGTTGGAGATCAACTCTACTTATTGGCCGCGTCACCATCTTCGACTGTATTGACTTTCCAAGGGTACGAGATAAGTGGGAATACATTTTACACGATTGTCCAAGATAAAAAGAGTACCAACCAAAACAGTGGTGTTTGCTTTGATGCAACAGACGAGAATGGACAAAAGGACACATACTATGGTTACATAGAGGAGATATGTGAACTTGACTATGGACCTACTTTTAAGGTCCCTTTGTTTCGGTGCAGTTGGGTCAACATAAATGGAGAAGGGGTAAAGGTAGACCAACTGTACGGAATGACAACAGTGGATCTCAAGAATCTTACGTACAGAGACGAACCATTCGTCCTAGACAATGATGTGGCTCAGTTTTTCTATGTGAAGGACATGAGCTCCAGACCGAAAAAAAGAAAAGATAAGGAAACAAATACAGCACACGATGAGCCAAAGCGTCACATAGTTCTTTCAGGAAAAAGAAACATCGTGGGAGTCGAGGACAAGACAAACATGTCAGCAGACTATAATAAGTTTGATGAAATTCCGCCATTCACAGTGAAAACTGACCCAAGCATCCCGTTACATAATGAAGAAACTCCATGGTTAAGGCCGAAGAAGCGATCATGATCTAAGTATGAGTGTAATAGTATATAAAACAATTTATGTATGAGTGTTGTCAAAACCTTTTTATGTATGAATGATTTGTATTCGGTCGATGAACTGAAGGATGTTGGATGCTCCATGGCTACGGCGCAGAAGAAAACCACAACACTAGATAGGGATGTTGGTGATTTGTAATAATGGCTATATGCGAATACAAACCGTATGTTTTGACTATATGCACCGTCGGGATGTATGCATGGAATCGGAATGATTCGTATTCGGTCGATGAACTGAAGGATTTCTAGATAGAACAAAACACACGGTATCACCTGCATACAACCCTACTGTGGCTAGAGAGTGCCCGCATATGAAATGCACCGTAGGGCGTATGCAGGTGAAACCGTTTGATTTGTATTCGGTCGATGAACTGAATGATCAGAGCGCCTTGCCGCTGCTTGGATCCGACCGAGGGGCATGGCTACCACTTCCACCACCACCACTCCCACCTCCTCGGAAATTCATCATTGTGTCACCCTAATCCAGTGGTTGGATTCAACCTACCCGAGGGCTTGTGTTTTCAACAGTGTCGTTGGATTCAACACAATAATGCTAGGGAACATGCCAGCGGATAGGCTAAATCCAACCATTGGGTTTGGTGGAAAAGGTAGACGCTCGTTGTGTGCCGTTCGCTGCAGGGACGTCGCTATTCATAGGCGATTAGAAGGTGTACCTGTGGATGAGGTGGGAGTGCAGATCCAACAGGTCACAAGCCCTCAAAAGAAACACACCCCTGATCCAACGGCTCGCAAGCGCTCGAAAGAAACACACGATCCGTGTGCTTATCTACTCCCGGTTGGTAACACGAACCGGTAATAAAGGCCCTGATCCAACAGCTTACAAGCACTTGAAAGAAACACACGATCAGTGTGCTTCTGATCAAACGGCTCACAAGCGCTCTAAAGAAACACACGATCCGTGTGCTTCTGATCCAACGGCTCACAAGCGCTCTAAAGAAACACACGATCCGTGTGCTTCTTTAGTCCCGGTTGGTAACACGAACCGGTACTAAAGGCCCTGATCCAACAGCTCACAAGCGCTCGAAGGAAACACACGGTCCGTGTGCTTCCGATCCACTGTTGTCATTCTGTACCGTATCCGGTCGATTACCTGAAGGATTTCTGTATACAGCCCAACGGTTGCTTGTGAGTGCCTGCATATCAAATGCACCGTTGGAGCTCAAATTTAAACACTTTTCATGTTGAAAGTTTAGTGAGATATTGAATTTAATAGATATAAATTAAATCAATAGATATGAATTATAATTCAATAGATATAAATTAATTCAATAGATATAAATTAAATAGATAGATAGATTAGATTTTTATCAACAATTTGATATCAAAAGATATTAAATTTATAAGTTTAACTAATGTCTTAATGAATTTATAGGTTTATTAAAAAATTTAAAACTTAATCTCAAACAAAGTTGGATTTGATATAAATATATAGATTATATTTTTTGAACAATTGATATATTATTTGTATTTTTCTGATAAATAGATCAAAAGATATTAAATTTATAAGTTTAACTAATGTCTTAATGAATTTATAAGTTTATTAAAAATTTTTAAACTTAATCTCAAACAAAGTTGAATTTGATATAAATATATAGATTATATATTTTTTGAACAATTTGATATATTATTTGTATTTTTCTGATAAACAGATTAAAAGATATTAAATTTATAAGTTTATTGCATTTTTAAACTCTTTATTAAAAAAAATACCTTTAGTCCCGGTTGGAACCACCAACAGGACCTAAAGGTATTTTGGCGCGCGCCTTTTCGATGCCGCTGAAAATTGTCTTTAGGTCCGGTTGGAGGCACCAACCGGGACTAAAGGGTTGGTCTTTAGTCCCGGTTGGTGCTGCCAACCGGACCTAAAGGGGTGGTGAACTGGGACGAAAGCTATTTTTTTAACTGCTTCTTCTTCCTCCTCCCCCAAATCTCCTCATTCTTCTAAGGACCAGCGCGAGGAACAAAATCACGCCGTCAGGCTGCCAAATTCCCGCGCCGCCGTCCTGCTCCTCCGCTGCCTGCTCCTCCGCCCTCCTCTTCCTCCCCTTCGAGCCGTGCTTGCAGGGACGAACGGGGCCGGCCCAATCGAGCTCTTCTCTCCCGCCTCCGGCCACCGTCGCCACGGACGGATTCGGCGCTGTCCGACCTCCTCCGGCCTCCCCGAGCCCTCCATCGCCTTCGAAGTGAGCTCCTGGTCCTCCTGGACCCCTCTACCCTCTCCCTCTCTCTGTACCTCGCCGTCGTCGCGATCCTCCGTCCGCCGCCATGGGTGGAGCTCGCCGTCACTACTCCGGCGACCCAAAAGGGGCGGCGCCGCCACCATATGGTTTGCCGTCGTCCGCCGCGTCCAACGCGCCCGTCCGCGCGTCCTCTCCCGCTCGGAATCGTCCAGCGTGTGCGCGCCTTGCGTGCTGCTTGCAGTGCTGACGTCATCATGATGTCAACCGATTTTGTTCAGACTTATTCTTTTGCAGAAATTCCAGAAATTTGTATAAACTTGTAAAATTCATAATTAAATATCTGTTTATCAAAAAAATATGAATAAAATACTAAAATTCTCAGAAAAATTAGATCTATCTATTTATTTCAAATTCATGCATGATTGAACAACTTCAATTAAGAGTTGTCTAGATTCACCAAAATGCCACTTTATGTAATTATGGGGTTTTCCCCAAATATTATATTTGGACCTCATTTAAATTGGTTATCAGGTGTTAGGGTTTATTTTAAATCCATGTAACTTGTCATGTCATCATTCTTGTATGCGCATTGCACGATGCTTGTCGTTTCTGTTTTCCGGTGTTCTGTCCCTTCTCGGTAGAACGAGGGAAAGGTTGTAGGAATTTTGTATTAGCTTATATTGTATTATATTAGTCTCTTATATTTGTGTAATAGAAATATTGTATCAATTTTGTATTAGCTTATATTGTATTTATTAGTCTCTTATATTTTATTAGAGAGGGAACTTGTATGAACCGATTACCGAAACGTAAGTTAGCACCCCTACCAAAAATACCTCACAAGAATATGGTCAAGAGACCTTACGACCGTACACCGGAGGAAAACGCGGTGTACGCAAAAGCCGAAATGGTCGTGTGGTTTGCTAAGTTGAAGGAGAAACCGAAAAAGTTTCCCGACACCCCAGAAGAGCATGCCAAAGTCGTAGCAATGCTGAAGAATATGCAGCAACCCCCGCCAGCGGAAGAACCAGACTACGAACGCTCTATTCATAAGGCGACGAAACGGAAAGCAGAAAGATCAGTTCCTCAGCTCGGAACACAGAAAAAACAATCAGCTGCCCCGCTCAAAGTGGTCTCCAATACCGAGGCGGGGTCGAGCAGAGTACGGCCCGTTGTTCGATCGACGACAAGTCTTGTACACCTGAGATTGTTGCCATGTTCGGAGAAGCAGTCGCTGCTCAGGGCTTGACTATTCATCAGTACTTAGACCGAATAGATTATCAGAAAGTTGCAGACTACACATACAAGCACGGGCGTCCTCTCGTCAAACCTAAGTTGGTCAAAGATCTACCAACAAAAATGCGAAGATTGCATAATTGGTACATGCCAGCCTCAAAGAGAGGGGGGATTGGCTCTATATTAAATATGATAACAAGGCTTTCGGGTCTGGAAATGGAGTGACAATGATTCAATTTTCTGAATTATTTCAGTTGTTCCAACAAAAAGCCCTCGACAAAGCCGTCATCAGTGCCTATTTTCTGTAAGTATTATTTCTGTTATTAATTTTCTTGCTAGCTCACCTCGTTCATTGTATTTTATAATCTTACTCATCACTATATTAATTATGCAGAATGAAGATTCTCCAATGCAGAAGAGGACAAATCTATGACATTGGGTTCATTGACCCAAATGTCGTTCATGAAAAAGTTCTCGTTGATCGTCAGTACCAAGATACAGAGAACAACTTGGTAAATTCATTCTTGTTTAACGAAACCAAAAGAGAGATACTATTTCCATACAACTTCGAGTAAGTGTTACTGTCTTGTACACATTATTCTATTTCGCTTAATTTCTCGATGTTAAATGTATAATTGATAACTTATGCATGCGCAGCTACCACTTTATTCTGCTAATCATTGTGCTGGACAAAGGAACAATACAAGTCATGGACTCGAGACGTCATCCCCTTGAGCACTGGGAGAGCATGCAGATATGCCTCCAGAGGTAATTTCAATCATTATGTCAGTATATCGATAGCAATTAATTAATATATAAGTCATTTATTCATTTTCTTTGCCGGACAGGGCTTGGAAACGATTCACTAAAGCCGCCAAGGATAGGGGTGCTTAGGCGGAGAAGCTTGACTTTAAAAGATTAGATGTAAGTACTACTAGCTATATCCGTGCATCATCTCTTTGATTCTAGTTTCAATACCATTACAATTCTTGATTTTTATTTTCATTGAACTTTGTTCCTGTAAAGTGCTTGGAGCAGCCAGAGGGGACAAATTTATGTTGATACTACGTCTGCGAGTTCATTCGTCAGACGTGTTGTGAGAAGGGCAGAATTTTAAAACAACTTGAAGTGAGTATGCAATATTCACAATTTTTGTTTATTGCCATCAATTTTGTTTAGTTTCATTCATACACTGGTGGAAAACGGGGCTTTTGTCCCGGTTCCCCAGCCCCTTTAGTCCCGGTTGCGCAACCGGGACAGCGCAATCGGAACTAAAGCCCCAACCTTTAGTCCCGGTTCTGTTACGAACCGGGACCAAAGGGTCCCGACGTGGCAGCGCGCGGTGCCGCGCCTGTCAGAGGACCTTTAGTCCCGGTTCTAGCCACGAACCGGGACTAAAGGTTTATTCTGTTTTTTTTTGTTTTGCTGTTTTTCTTTATATTGTTTGTTTGTTTTATTGTTTTTCGTTTATTTTTTCATTTATTGTTTTTCTTTTTAGGATCCAATTCGACGATACTATGTATATACAAAACAACTAAAGAAGGAATTACACAAACATCGCCATAAGTTGTCGAATCTTTACATATAGTATCATATAAGTTGTCCAACCCTATTAACATACATAAAACCCTAGTTGCCCGGTGAATAAAATTCTCCATTTTTATTTATGACTTGATCTAAGAAGAATGCCGCCAGCTCCTCTTGAATTGCTCGCAAGCGGTCTTGTGGTAGGAGCATGTCCCGCATCTCTTCGATCTATATAATTTATGGAAGGGGTCAATTAATATATATATGAGAGAATCTCAACACAATTGATTGTAATAAAATAGTATTGTGAATATTGTTTACTTACTTCAAGATGTTCTAAGAGTCTGCTCCTCTGATAACACCTCTGGCGAATGAACTCTCAGACATACAATCCACATAAGTGATTTCCGGATCCCTGTCTCGGGCACTTTATAAGAACAAAGTTCAATCAAAATAATAATCAAGCATGATAATATTATTAAACTTCAATCAAATAGATGCCCGAGTCTAGCTAGAACTACTTACCGCCATGTCTTTAAATTCAAGCTCATCTGTCCATTCACCCGGAGCCCTGTTGGTGAACCGTTTCCAAGCCCTGGAAGTCAATGAAAAAGAATAAATGACTTATTAATTACTACATACCAGGAAATGAACGAAAGTTGCCGATGTAGTGCCATAATGATTGAAATTACCTCTGGATCATTCCCTTCATGTCCTCCCAGTTCCCTGGTTGATCACGTAGCGGGTCCATGACTTGTACTATTCCTTTGTCAGGAATAATGATAAATAACAGATAGTGGAACCTGCGCACGAATTACTCGTCAATTACACTTAATTAACATGGAGTATAGAAGGTGTATAGACACTAACACTCACCCGAAGTTGTAAGGAAATAGTATTTGTGTTTTAGTTTCTTGCTTCCTTAACGCAAGTACCAAGAGGTCCTCCGTTTCCTTTTCTTTATGTATAAGATTGTACTGATGAATGACATGTGGGTCAACGAACCCAATGTCATAGATTCCAGATAATCTGTGTTCTCGAATCTTCAATCTGCATAATAGAGTGAGGATAATTACAAATATGTTTAACGAGCTGAGTTAGAGACTTAGTTACAGAAAAAAAATACTTACAGACAATAGGCACTGGCGATAGATTTGTCGATGGCATCTTGTTGGAATAACTGAAACAGTTCTTCAAATTCAACTTGGACCTGGGCAGTTCCACGACCGTAATGCTCTTCTTTAACCTCCAGGTTGATCCAGTTTTTCCCTTCCTTTGCTGCTTCCATGTACCACGCATTCAATCTTCGCATTTTTGTTGGAAGGTTCGGGACCTTCTCCGGTTTGACAAAAGGCTCCCCGTGCTTGTATTTGTACTTGTCTGTGATCACCTCAGCAGTGGGATACTCTATTAGCGAGCCCAAGTATTCAGCCATGGTCACACCAAGCTCAGCGGCGGCTTTTTTGATTTGTTTGTTAGTTAATTGTTTAGGCCGAGGGACATCGGAACACACCCTCAGCGGGGGGCATGATTGCTTCTCCTGTTGTCCGAGCTGAGGAACTCCTTGACCGTATGGACGCGCCTTCGGCTTCAGAATATTGCGTGCCCTCAGAACATTGGGCGGCACCTGAGCATCACGTGCCTTTATAATTGTTCGGTCGTAGTCCGGTAAAATCTGCTCAGCCGTTGGTCGCGTCAGGTTTCTCAGTGTTCTCTCAACTAAGACCGGATCTAATGGGACCTATTGTGGCCGCTTCGGTGCTAACTGGCGTCTGACATCCTCTTTAACCCACACTTCTAGCTCTGCTTTGGTCATTTCGTAAGGTAATTTCTCGATAGGCTTGGCGGGTTTCGCTTTCTTCTGATGACTTGTACCACTAGAACTCGAGGCAGAGGTGGCGCAGGCGGTGCTCCTCCGCTTTTGAACACGACTATGAGCCTGTGACGGCTGAGGCTGCGGAGGAGATGCCTGACACGGCGGAGACGGCTGAGGCGGTGGAGACGGCTGACGCGGCGGAGGAGATGGCTGACGCTGCGGAGGAGATGGCCGTCGCGGCGGAGACGGCGGGGGGGGCGGAGACGGCTGACGCGGCGGAGACGGCTGACGCGACGGAGACGGCTGAGGTGGCGGAGACGGCTGATGCGGCGGAGACGGCTGAGGCGGCGGAGACGGTGACCTTGGCTTCCAATTTGGAAGCACAATGTGTTCCTTCCGCCATAGAACAGTAGTTTTTCTACCATACCTCAGTGCAGTCTCGTCTTCACCCGTAGGGTAGTCAAGCTGCAGATCCTCGTATCCTTTCATGACTTCATCCACTACGACAACAGAATATCCATCTGGAATCGGCCGCGAATGGTAAGTACCATTAGTTACAGCAGCTAAGACTACGCCGACCGCCACCTTCACGGTTATGTTCATCAATGGAGCATGTAGCTCACAATTTTCCCTCTCCGTGATATCATCCACGGGGTAGCGACGAGCCGAGATATCTGGCCGAAAGAGCTCCGTGGAAGCCACGCTGCTTTTCCGCTGAGATGGTGGGCCGCTATCTTGCTGAGAAGGATCTTCGTGCCGGTGAGCTTCCTGTGTGGTAAGTGAATCAAGGATCAGCTGCTGCCTAGTTAATCTATCTTCAATCTGCTTCAGCCGATCTGCCTCCTCTGCCTTCTTCCTCCCTCGGCTTCTATAACTGTCAGCGTCATCTGGAAATCCATACTTCCACGGTACAGAGCCTTCTGTGCCTCGTGTCCGACCTTTGTGTTCTGGATTCCCGAGGGCCCGTGACAGCTCGTCCTTCTCTCTGTTTGGAACGAACTCCCCGGCTTCTACCTCCTTCATTATCTTCTGAAGTTCAGCGAGAGGGGTTGCAAGTTGTGCTTTTGTAAAGATGCACTTCCCTGTTTCTGGGTGCAACGTTCCCCCATGCCCGAAGAACCAAAGTTTTGCCCGATCAGCCCACCGCTGCGTCTCAGGAATTATCACTTGTTCAAGCAGGGCGTTCTCAAGTCTCTCCACCTTAGGCTTGATAGCCCTGTAGCCACCTGACCCCATGCTATGGTGATATTCCTTCTTGGAAGCATTTTTCTTATTAGTTGCTGACCTTTTCTTAGCCTCGTCAGATATCTTGTACTTGACAAATTCCTCCCACTGATCCCTTAGCTTTTCATACACTCCAGTGAACTCCGGAGTCTTTTTTTGAAGGACAAAGTCCTTGTGCAATCTTTTCTTCCAGTTTGCAAATTGTTCGGCCATCTTCTTCAGTGCCCACTCCTTGACCTTTTTCTCTATGGGATCCACGTAATTTGGATCCTCCTCCTCTAACGGATGAGCGTCGTCGTCTTGACGAGGAAGCGTGAAATTAGCCATTAGCGTTGTCCAAAGATTTTCTTTCACTCTATCGTCAACAAAAGTGAGAGACGAGCGTTCTGTCGCCTTCGGCTCATTCCATTCTTGAGTGGTGATCGGGACGTTGTCCCTAACAACACTACAAGATTTTTGTTGACTCTTGACCCTCCAAAAATGTCACTAAAACGTCACAAATTTGATCTATGACGTTTTTATGACGTAAAAAAAAACGTCGAATACCAGCCGTCAGTAATCAACCAATGCGACGTTTTACTTGGAAACGTCACAATTGTTTACGACGTTTTAGCAATGTCGTAGAGACTATGACGTTTGCAGAACGTCACTCGCCATCTGAGTATGCCACATCAGATCTGACGTGGCAAGTCTGACGTGGCAAAATCGTGACGAAATGAAAACGTCGTAGTTTAAATTCAGCCCAGTCCATTTCGGTAGTTTACCTGGGCCGAGCCCGTTAATACCAGCCCATTGTACGTTGACCTTTTTATACGTTTGTCTTTTGGGCCTCAGCCTTGTAACAACGTTTTCTTTTTTCTATTTTGTTTTTGGGCCTTAGTATCTCCACATCCAATTGACACAGTTTCCATTTTCCTACTAGTCTTACTTGTCATGTTTTTCCCATGGTTTGACAGTAATTAAACATGAGAAAATTTTACCATAAATGATGAATAAATGAAGTTATTTTTACAAGAGCAATAATTAAATCTATTACTACAGCATTTCCACAGATCGCATGAACAGAAGAACAATAAGACGTTGCAAATGAACGACCACATGACCATATCTCTACAGCAACCAAAGCATGTCCTTCCGGCCGTACTCGGCTCCCAACCTCCAGGTCTCCCTTGGTGCTGCATCATCGGAACATCTTCCCTCCACCAGCACGCCGACTTCCCCCCTATGTGCAGCGCTCCCTCCGACATCGCGTCCCAGAGGCTGGCTACCTACCACCTCCAGTCCAAGCCTCCATCATAGGCTCATCCATCCATCCTGCACAACAACCATCCAAAGACAGTATGAAAATATAAGGGTAGCTCCAAGATAAACCGTATGTGCTCAACAATCAATGGAAACATTGAGGATACTAAACATATGAGCCATGTGTATTCTACAGAAAAGACATGTAACAACAAGCAGGAAAAATATGTGCCATACCTATACATGAGTATCACATAGATTAGAGGAAGAACATTACTTAACTTGGTTTATGGCTAACACAGATGCTTGCCTAACATTGGCCACTGGGTCAAAATCCTGGAAATTAAGGCAAACACACAAATTAGACATAACTCAGCAAACAGAACTCCATAAGTGGCAAACAAATACACCGCAAACATCAACAATTAGCAACAGGTGACAATGTAATCCAGAAGAAAAAAATATTACTACCTCCGTTCCAATGAATATTATTTTTGAAAAGTCAAACTATGTGAAGTTGGACCAAGTTTTTAGAATAAATTATGAACATGTACAATACAAAAACAACCGTTAGATACATCATGAAACCGTTACAATACAAAAACAACCGTTAGACCATCCAACCATTAGATAAACTATGTGAAGTTGGACCAAGTTTTTATTCCAATTTGTGATTTGTTAGTACACATTTGAACATGACAATGAAAGCTATAATGAAAAGATGTATTAAGCAAGCAACCAATAGGGACATAATTGTATAGCTGACTAAATCAGATAAAAAACAATGGCACAAACATGTCTCGCATTGAGCTTAATTTTTTTTCATACCTGGTCCAGAAGAAGGGCTGTGACTGGCATCCGCAACACCTGATTGACAGAAGAGAGATAAACCAGGGGCTAAGCATCAAAAGGGTTGCAAAAGACAGTAGTTTACAGGATAATTGACCAAATTCTTTTTTATATAATAACTGCAAGTCATTTCAGTTCAAAGGTGCCAAACCCTTGGCCTAGCACATCATAATTATCAAATGATTAGGATCCAGTCAGGTGGAAGAGATACTTAAAAATCATGAGGACAGAAAGAGGATGTAGCTACAAGATTATCATTTAGCCAAAGCTACAGGGTAAAACCAAGAACAAAGATACTTTGC
Source organism: Puccinellia tenuiflora (assembly GCA_012064385.1). Lineage (NCBI taxonomy): Eukaryota > Viridiplantae > Streptophyta > Magnoliopsida > Poales > Poaceae > Puccinellia > Puccinellia tenuiflora. The sequence goes on from QRDG01002265.1 coordinate 630,326, forward strand.
GAATAGGATCTTACATATAGAGCACCCTTAACAGCTACAGGGTAAAACCAAGAACAAAAATAGACTATGCTAGACCAGTTCAGGTTGCCTATGCATTCTGGTAAGTAGAAATACCAGTTAAATTAGCTCATGATATCATTGTGATTTTCGAATAAAACAAACTAACAGAGGAACAAGATCAAATGGAGCAAAAAAAGAAGAATCATACGTTTTACACAAGTCCATGAAGTTCACAAAAACAGTCTTCTTTGTGCCTTCTCGGAGAACTTGAGGGGGCCTCATGACTGTTCTTCGTCTATCACCAGCAAGATCAGGATTGTTCTCACGCAGGATGTTGAAGACTCTGCCGAGCAGCTGTAACCAAACAAACATTGATGAGAAGGTTTCTAAGATATAATGCAATTGAATAAAGAAAAAAAAACAGGCGCTATCCAATATGCTAGTTCTGTACCGTTAGCATCTACAGAATAAACAGGAAAGAAATAGCTACATAAAGAAACAGGCATAACACGATAGCATTTCATTAAAAAAAAAAGGTAAAGGCATCTATGATAAAGCGCATACTTTGCTATAATATGCACATCAAATTAAAACATAGCGATAGAATGTACAAGGAATAATGCTGCTTTCTCCCTAGGACTCGAAACTGCGCTGCAGTAGAATTGATCATGAGCTCAAACAAAACTGAACTTTCTATTACCAACATCAGCAGGTGAAAAGCCAAGTACTACTTGAACTTAATTAACCATTGTATTAACCAGCTTTATTATATCACCAGCAAGATCGGAGTTGATCACCCCACTACAATTCAACAAACACTGCCACACCAGCTGCACTCATAATTAATAAACAGATCCAAGCAAGAATTCTACCAAGTGTACTTAATCAATAAACAGATCACAGAGAATCCAATCATCATAGATAGAGGACAATAATCATCGTTTTTTACTGCATCGATTGAAACCAAAGACAGAGAGCGAGATCCATTGAATCTCCTCCTCACAGGACAAAAATTACAAATCCATCACCACGATTCTTCTTAAAACACCAACGAGACCCCAACTACTAGGACGGAAGAGGGGCTGGGGAAGGAAAATAAATAACAGCGAGAGGCGGGTGGGCAATACGAGATCCTGCACAACAACCATCCAAAGACAGTACGAAACTGCGCTGCAGTAGTTGAAAAATAAAACGAGATTTTTCCCCGTTCTAGGGTCATTGCTGCCGTGCAAGATTCGATTGGCTTGGACATACAGAGATAGGAGAGGGGAGGTTGCTGACCTTGCTCCCGTTGGTGCGCTGGCGTCGTGGACTAGGACGAGCGGCCACCGGATCTGGCGGCCGGTTATCGCGGGGCGGCGTGGGATCTCCGCCTTGCTGGTGGAGCGCCTGGAGAGGAGAGGGAGGACGCCGTCGTCGGTTCTTTTGGCGCGCCGCCGCCGCCACGTTCGTCGCCCGGAAATCTGGAATCGAAGCAAGTATTTGAGTTGGTTGAATGCAGATCGAAGGCAATCAGGTTATGGAGGAGCAGAAGTGACTAAGATTAAAATCTAACCCTTTTGTCGGATAATATACTTGGTGGTTGCTGCCGGTGGAGGAGTGTGGCGGCGGCGATCTGCTGGTGCAGTAGGACAACGGCGGCTAATGGGATCTGGCGCGACGCGGCGTCTTCGGTTGCCGCGCGACGCGTCGAGGCAAGGTCGATGGAGCGGCCCCCAGAGATGCACGAGACGCGCTCCGGCGAACGAGGCTGCCTCGACGGCGTTGAAGTCCGGCGAGCAAGGGTCTGGTAGTTTGGGGCGCGGGCCGCCGCCGCTTGTGTGGCGTTGAGTGGATGAGGGGCTGGCTAGGGTTTGTGGGGGACGAAATGAGTGAGCAGTGGGGGCTTGGGCTGGGAGGGGCTCCACATTTCATCTCGCGCCGCTCGTCTTTTTTCAGATTCGTTTCGCGCTTCCGCCAAAATCCAACGCGGGACAACACAGACGAGATGAAATTTCGACCGTCGGATGGACGTCATGTGGACCGCTGAGATCTGCTTCACTGGTGTGATCCGTGGATAGTCTGTTTTGTTTAGTTTATGACGTTTTGCCTTTAGCAGATCACGACGTTTTTGAGCCAAAACGTCGTTATTTTCTAGGGGTTTCACCCCCCAAAATAGCTAATGACCTCCTATCTTTAAAACGTCATAGATCTATGACGTTTTCGTCCAGCGTCGTTATGAGAACGTCACTAGTCAACACATTTCTTGTAGTGCAACAACTCCGCACTGACTTACAAACTTGACAAAATGTGTCAGCGGTCTGCCATCTGGAGCTACTGCTTCGATCTTGTATCTCTCTTCTTTATCACACCTTTTGGATGGGCCTCGTTTGGGGATAGAAGAAGATTTGCTCGATCCGGAGGGCTAAAAGAAGAAAGATAGTTAATGCATATATATATATATGAATCAAATAGTGGATTTAGTCAATATAGGGTTAGTTAATATACCGCACCGGAGTTTGTAGTAATAATTGTCCGGTCACCATCATCACCGGATGCCGCAGCTTCTATCTGCGCTCCCTCGCCGGAGTCGTTCAGAAAGCTCAAGGTGAACTCCAACTCATCTTCACCGCGGATAATATCTTGCAATATGTTCTCCTGATTTTCGTCTCTGTTGTGATCCATAGTTTCTGCAAGGACAATTGACCGGGTGGTTAATGAAAATTAACCCATTCTTATTCTTATTCTTATTCTTTTAATTCTATTCTTATTCTTATTCTACACTAATTATTAAAATAGCTAACACAATTGCTAACACTAATTATTAGTGTTAACACAATTGCTAACATTTCAAAATAGCTAACATTTTAATTATTCAAAATAGCTAACATTATTTAAAACAGCTAACAATTGCTAACACTAATTAATACAAATTGCTAACATTTCAAAATAGCTAACATTTTAATTATTCAAAATAGCTAACATTATTTAAAATAGCTAACAATTGCTAACACTAATTAATACAAATTGCTAACATTTCAAAATAGCTAACATTTTAATTATTCAAAATAGCTAACATTATTTAAAATAGCTAACAATTGCTAACACTAATTAATACAAATTGCTAACACAATTGCTAACACTAATTATTAAAATAGCTAACAATTGCTAAATGATGAACACATGACGTCATGGTGATGTCACCGATGAACTTGGGCACGGCTTGATCACGAAATCGTGCAATCGGCTTGAAATTGGGCACGGGCATGGGCTCTAGGAGCTAGAGGAGGCCGAGAAGAGTACAGGGGTGGCGGTGGAATGGACCAAATGGTCGCCGGAGGACCGACGGCGACCATGTCCGCGGCGGCGGGCGATGTGGTTCTTCGTGGAGCGCGGGAGGGAGAGGGTGGAGGGGTCCCAGAGAACGGGGGTGCTCACCGCTGGGAGGTCGGAGGAGGCTGGTGACGGGCGGCGACCGGCGGAGGAAGCTCGGCCGGCGGAGGTTGCCGGAGGAGGCGAGATAACGTGATGCGGAGGCTCGGGCGGCCGGCGAGGAGAAGGAGAGGGCGGCCTCGGCTCGGCGGGCTTGGGCGGCACGTCGAGGGCGGCGCGTGGCGGCCGGCGGCGAGCAGCGAGGACGCCAGAAAATCGGGCAGCCTACCGGCGTGGGGGAGGGGTCCGTGCGCGCGTCCTTAGCAAGTTTGCGAGAATGAAGGGGATCGGGGAGAAGAGAAGGAGGTTATAAGAGGAAAGGACCTTTTGTCCCGGTTCGTGGCTGGAACCGGGACGAAAGACCCTTCCGTCCCGGTTCCAGCCACCAACCGGGACGAAAGGGTGACCTTTCGTCCCGGTTGGTGGCTGGAACCGGGACGGAAGGGTATTTTTTCGGACACCGAAAAGGTGTGCGCCAAAAGACCCTTTCGTCCCGGTTCCAACCACCAACCGGGACGAAAGGTTCTTTCAGGAATTAAAATTTGGGCGCCAACAAAAGTTTGTTCTGTTTTTTGTTTTAAACTTATAAATTATAAATACAATATCTTTCGATCTGTTTATCAGAAAAAAACAATAATTTTTGTTTTAAACTTATAAATTATAAATACAATATCTTTCAAAATGGAATTAAATATTTCTAGAAACTATAATTAAGTCTAGAAAGTTGTCCCGTTTCCAGCAGAATCGGCAGAAATTTGTGATTTTTAAAAGAGGTGGTTGGAAATCTTTTCTTAGAAAACAAATTGATTATTTGTGCATATAACATGTTCTAGCATATTAAAAAAATGAATCACCCAAGTTTTGCAACATATTTCTGGTAGGTCCTTCACAAAAAAAAACCATTTCTGACACTCGGAAAATGGAAAGTGGTTTTTTTATTCAATAAAAAAAACTTCCTTCGTCAACATTGTCCGTGCTTCCAAGATGCATGTTTTTGTGGAATATGGACCCATTCAAACAAACTATGCCATGTATTTGGCCATAACACCCGTTATTTCGACACAAACCCTAGAATGTTAGGAGGAGATAGCTCTTTGTTGTGAACAAGTTTTCAACAGAACTGTCGTACTGCCTAGGACATATTCCAAGTTCTTGAGCCGTGGGGTGCTGAGCCGCCGGCGCTGCGCATCCAAAGAGAAGGAACCCTCACAGGGTCATAGCTCACGTGAGAAGGAACCCTCTGAAAAAACGACCACCTACTGTCATACTGCCTATCCAATAGATACATGTAGCGACGGACGTGCTCATCCTCCTCCCTGATACGGCGACGTACCACCTCCTCGGAGGCCGGCTCCCTCTGCACCGAGCGTGGCCCACGCGACTGCCACCACAGAAGATCCGGGTCGACGACGTCACCCGGATTCCTCACCAAGCTGCGCGTCCCGGAAGGTAGCACCTCCCAGTGCCAGCCCGGTGGAGCCCAGTCCCGCACATCGCCCCTCTGGTCCAACATGGACATCGTCGCCGAGAACACCTAAGTCAAAAATGCCTAAGTCAAAATTTTGTTACAATGGAAGAGTGATGAGGTTGCAGATATGAGTTTAGATGTGATATGGCAATGGAGGCCAAGCCTACATATATAGAGTGATCAGGGCCTTTAGTACCGGTTCGTGTTACCAACCGGGACTAAAGAAGCACACAGATCGTGTGTTTCTTTCAAGCGCTTGTGAGCCGTTGGATCAGGGGTGTGTTTCTTTAGAGCGCTTGTGAGCCATTGGATCAGAAGCACACGGATCGTGTGTTTCCTTCGAGCGCTTGTGAGCTGTTGGATCAGGGCCTTTAGTACCGGTTCGTGTTACCAACCGGGACTAAAGAAGCACACGGATCGTGTGTTTCTTTCAAGCGATTGTGAGCCGTTGGATCAGGGTTGTGTTTCTTTAGAGCGCTTGTGAGCCATTGGATCAGAAGCACACGGATCGTGTGTTTACTTCGAGCGCTTGTGAGCTGTTGGATCAGGGCCTTTAGTACCAGTTCGTGTTACCAACCGGGACTAAAGAAGCACACGGATCGTGTGTTTCTTTCAAGCGATTGTGAGCCGTTGGATCAGGGGTGTGTTTCTTTAGAGCGCTTGTACACCTTCTAATCGCCTATAAATAGCGACGTCCCTGCAGCGAAATGGCACACAACGAGTGTCTACCTTTGCCACCGAACCCAATGGTTGGATTTAGCCTACCCGCTGGCATGTTCCCTAACACAAGCCCTCGGGTAGGTTGAATCCAACCACTGGATTAGGGTGACACAATGATGAATTGCCGAGGAGGTGGGAGTGGCTGCAAGGCTCTTTGATGATCTACAACATTCCCAACACTTTTTGGGATGGTCGTTAGATCATCAAAGAAGTCTTGCGGCTGCTTGGATCGAAGGTCGATTTGCTGCTCACTTCAGTTCATCGACCGAATACAAATCATTCGGATTCCCGTCATACAGCCCAACGGTGCATTTGATATGCAGGCACTCACGAGCCACCGTTGGGCTGTATGACGGGGAAACCGTGTGCATATGATAAAAGGTTTAATACATTGTCCGTGCTTCCAAGATGCATGTTTGTGTGGAATATGGACCCGTTCAAACAAACTATGCCAAGTTTATTATTACACATCACCACATGAAAGGGTGACCTTTAGTCCCGGTTGGTAGATGGAACCGGGACTAAAGGGTATTTTTTCGGACACCGAAAAGGTGCGCGCCAAAAGACCCTTTAGTCCCGGTTCCAGCCACCGGGACTAAAGGTTCTTTCAGGAATTAAAATTTGGGCGCCAACAAAAATAAGATACACTCATACATAAATATTATCAAAGTGTTCATAAAAATACATCATGTTTGAGAACACTCATACATAAATATTATTACACGAAGACGAAGGCGGGAAGCGGTGGAAGATCATCAGAGAAGTCTTGCCGCTTTCTTATGGTCGCACCGGCCGTAACCATGGAGCATCTTCATCATTCAACACGATGGTTGGGTCAGTTTTGACCGTGAAGGGGGGAATTTCATCAAACTTATCGTAATCTTCTGACATGTCTGTCTTGTCCTCCACTCCCACGATGTTTCTTTTCCCTGAAAGAACTATGTGATGCTTTGGCTCGTCGGATGATTTATTCGTTTCCTTATTTTTCATCTTTCTCGGTTTGGTAGACATGTCCTTCACATAGAACACCTGAGCAACATCATTGGCTAGGACGAATGGTTCGTCTCCGTAACCAAGATTGTTGAGATCCACTGTTGTCATTCCGTACAGCTTGTCTACCTGAACCCCCACTCCATTCAGCTTGACCCATTTGCACCGGAACAAAGGGACCTTAAAAGAAGGTCCATAGTCAAGTTCCCATATCTGCTCTATGTAACCATAATATGTGTCCTTTTGTCCATTGTTGTTTATTGCATCAAACCGGACACCACTGTTTTGGTTGCTGCTCTTTTTATCTTGGGCGATCATGTAAAATGTATTTCCATTTATCTCGTACCCTTGGAAAGTCAACACAGTCGAAGATGGTGACCTGGCCAACAAGTAAAGCTGATCTCCAACAGTGTTGTCATTAATGAGATGTGTTCGCAACCAACCGCCGAAAGTATCAATGTGTTCATGTGTAATCCAGGTGTCGGACTGTCCCGGGTGTTGAGACCGTAATATGTTCTTGTGTTTCTCGATATACGGGGCCACCAAGGTAGAACTCTATAGAACTGTGTAGTGTGCCTGAGTTAAAGAATGCCCGTCCCTGCATATGTCTGCTTTCTTTCCTAGCGTGCCTTTTCCACTCAGTCTCCCCTCATGTCTTGATTGTGGAACACCAATCGACTTAAGGTCAGGAATAAAGTCAACGCAGAACTCAATGACCTCCTCTGTTCCATAGCCCTTGGAGATGCTTCCTTCTGGCCTAGCACGGTTATGGACATATTTCTTTAAAACTCCCATGAACCTCTCAAAGGGGAACATATTGTGTAGAAAAACAGGACCGAGAATGGCAATCTCTTCGACTAGGTGAACCAGCAGATGCATCATAATATTGAAGAACGATGGTGGGAACACCAACTCGAAACTAACAAGACATTGGACCACATCGTTCTGTAACTGTGTCAGATTTTCTGGATTGATTACCTTCTGAGATATTGCATTGAGGAATGCATATAGCCTCACAATGGGTACTCGAACATTTTTCGGTAGAAGGCCCCTTAGTTCAATCGGAAGCAACTGCGTCATAATCACGTGGCAGTCATGAGACTTTAGGTTTTGAAATTTTTTCTCAGCCATATTTATTATTCCCTTTATATTCGACGAGAAGCCAGACGGGACCTTGATACTGTTCAGGCATTCAAAAAATATTTCCTTCTCTGCTTTGGTAAGGGCGTAGCTGCTCCGGTGTATCTTGTTATGTGGATGCATGTTGTTTGGGTCTTTCATACGTTGTTGGTCCTCCCGTGCTTCCGGTGTATCTTTTGTCTTCCCATACACGCCAAGGAAGCCTAGCAGGTTCACGCAAAGATTCTTCGTCACGTGCATCACGTCGATTGAAGAGCGGACCTCTAGGACTTTCCAATAGGGTAGCTCCCAAAAAATAGATTTCTTCTTCCACATGGCCGCATGTCCGGTACCGTCATTCGGAACAGATTGACTGCCAGGACCTTTTCCAAAGATCACTTCTAGATCCTTGACCATATCAAATATATCATCACCAGTACGGTGGTCAGGCTTCCTCTGAGGCTCGGGCAGACCTTGGAAATGCTTGCCTTTTTTTTTACGGGATGCTTGGTCGGAAGAAATCGACGATGCCCCAGGTACACAACCTTTTTACACTTCTCCAAATATATACTATCTGTCTCCTCTAAACAGTGCGTGCAAGCATTGTATCCCTTGTTTGTCTGTCCTGAAAGGTTACTAAGAGCTGGCCAATCATTGATGGTTACGAACAACAACGCTCGTAGTTCAAATTCCGCCTGTTTGTGCTCATCCCACACACGTACACCTTCTTCGCGCCACAACTATAAAAGTTCTTCAACCAAAGGCCTAAGGTACACGTCAATGTCATTCCCGGGTTGCTTCGGGCCTTGCATGAGCACTGGCATCATAATAAACTTCCTCTTCATGCACAACCAAGGAGGAAGGTTATAGATACATAGAGTCACAGGCCACGTGCTATGACTACAGCTCTGCTCTCCAAAAGGATTCATGCCATCTGTACTTAGGCCAAATCTTAAGTTCCTTGCGTCATCTGCGAAGTTCGGGAACTCTCTCTCGATTTTTCTCCACTGTGACCCATCAGCGGGGTGTCTCAACATCGCATCTTTCTTACGATCTTCTTTGTGCCATCGCAACAACCTGGCATGCTCTTTGTTTCGAAACAAACGTTTCAACCGTGGTATTATAGGAGCATACCACATAACCTTGACAGGAACCCTTTTTCTCGGGCGCTCGCCCTCAACATCACCAGGGTCATCTCGTCTGATCTTGTACCGCAATGCAGTGCATACCGGGCATGCATCCAAATTCTCGTACTCCTCACCACGATAGAGGATGCAGTCATTAGGGCATGCATGTATCTTCTGCACATCTAATCCTAGAGGGCAGACAATCTTCTTTGCTTCGTACGTACTGGCGGGCAATTCGTTATGCTTTGGAAGGTCCTTCTTCATTATTTTCAGCAACTTTTCAAAACCTTTGTCGGTCACACCGTTTTCTGCCTTCTATTGCAGCAATTCCAGTGTGCTACCCAGTTTTTTTAGGCCATCTTCACAGTTTGGGTACAACGGTTTGTTATGATCCTCTAACATGCGCGCGAATTTCGACCTCTCATTTTCTGTTCCGCAATCTCTCCGTGCATCAGCAATGGCACGACCAAGATCATCAGTCGGCTCATCTAGATCTTCAGCTTCCCCCGTTGCATTATCACCGTATTCAGGGTACATAGAAGAGTTGTAACCATCATCTTCTTCTTCATTTTCTTCCATCATAACCCCCGTTTCTCCGTGCTTGGTCCAGCAATTATAGCTGGGCATGAAACCGTGCCGAAGCAGGTGGGTGTGAAGGATTCTGGAGGAAGAGTAATCCTTCTTATTCTGACAGACAACACATGGACAACACATAAAACCATTCTGTTTGTTTGTCTCGGCCGCAGCGATAAAACTACCAAGTCCCGTAATGAACTTGCCAGTTCGTCGGTCACCGTACATCCATTGCCGATTCATCGAGCACCTTATATATTTCGAGTTATATATTGCCGACTCATCTGCATTATATGAGTATATTATATTACACACAACATCATGAATAGAAGGTCATCACATTAAAACCTTCCGCAGAGTACTGACCAAATGTAATACATAGTCCTAATGATGAAAACATACAGTGAAATTAACATACAAACTATCTAATGCATTTAAATGCAACAACATATGCGATCAAAATCGCAACTAAGGTAACAATTGATCCGACGGCATAATGATACCAAGCCTCATTTTTAATGGCATCTTTTCTAATGTTTCTAATCTTCTTACGCATTGCATCCATCTCTATCTTGTGATCATCGACGACATCGGCAACATACAGCTCCAATTTCATCTTCTCTTCTTCAATTTTTTTGATTTTTTCTTTCAAATCATCGTTTTCTCTTTCAACTAAATTTAACCTCTCGACACGAGGGTCGGTCGGAATTTCAGGTTCATATATGTCCTAGATCAAAATATCTATGTCAAATGTTTGATCGGCATAATTGTTAAAATAAAGAAATTAAAAACATAGTTATAAAAGATAATATACCACATCCGAATCATAGACCGGACGAGGGCCGACGGGGACGGATATCAAAACCATGACACTATACATATAAAAAACAATTATACAAATAAGAAAAATTATACAGGTAACAATGTAAATCATATAAGTAAGAATAAGAAGCTCACGAAGGTGGTGTCGGCGACGGGGCGCCCGGCGCGGGCGATCGACAACAGTGAGGACAAGGACACGAACGGGACGGCACTAATTAAAAACAACAAATCATACTTTAATTTGAAATCAAATTGCATATAAAAAATAAACTAGCAATAAGTCAACTAGCCTAGAATTTGAGCAATTCTAACTTAGGCATTTCATCAAACACCTAGCATGCAACACCAATGAAATGAGGAGCAAAAATAGCGATAGAGATGAATCCGAGCTTCGAGAGGATAAGGTTTCTAACCTATTAGAAGCCTTGGGTGGATGGGGCAAACTTAATGTGGACAAATGGTGGAAAAAAATATGGATCAAATGGAGCTTTGTGAGGAGCTTGAGAAGAAAAATGGTGATGAACTCGAGCTCCTCGGGCAGGAAGAAGGTGATATAGTGAGAAAACACCTTTTGTCCCGGTTCTTATTACAAACCGGGACTAAAGGTAAGCCTTTTGTCCCGGTCTATAACACGAACCGGGACAAAAGGTTCCCGCGTCGGACCCCACCTCGGGGGCTGTCGGGTGCGGACCTTTAGTCCCGGTTCGTGCCACGAACCGGGACAAAAGGGTCCCAAAGAACCGGGACGGATGCCTCCCGGTCCCCGCGCGTCCTCCGAGCCGCACGAACCGGGACAAAAGGATCCTTTAGTCCCGGTTCGTGCCGTGACCGGGACTAAAGCCTCCCGCCGGCCAAAACGGAAGGCTTGTTTTCTACTAGTGATATATATTGACCACTTTTTTAATTAGATCGAACGGTTGCGAGACGGCCTTATACCAATGGATCGTGTACGAGCAATCCAGAAAGAAATTGCCGGATTCATAGATGCAGAGGTCCTAAATAAGAATGGAGAATACTATACTGATTCTAATGCATATGCGGAAAGTAGAAGATGATGTGTTTATATTACAAGGTGATCGAGTGTAAAAAAGATGTGATGACGATCGTGTGTGTAATATATTTGTGACGATGATGTTTAATATATAGTGGTTCCCCATATTGATTCTACATTTTGGTATTTTAATTTCATTTTTTTTACATAATCAAATAGGTCTTACTTTTCTGAAAATTTTGGTATTTTATTCATATTTTTATGAATTACAGAATAAACATTATTGATTCTACAAAATTAAATCTTTTTCTGAAATTTGTGAAAAAAAAATTCGGCCAATAGTCCTGGTTCGTATTACGAACCGGGACTAAAGCTTCTGGGCCCGACGGCAGCGGAGGGGCCTCGTGACGCCGACATTAGTCCCGGTTGGAGTCCCAACCGGGACTAGCTTTAGCCTCGGATTGCTAGTCCCGGTTGGGGAACTGGGACTAATGGCCCAACCAAACCGGGACTAATGCCCCTTTTTCTACTAGTGGTGGGGAAAAGCAGAGAGGCAGGAGAAGCTTCCAGGAGCCACGTCAGTTGCTAGGGTGCTAGCTGTACGTGTCAGATGGACACGTGGGAGAGAGACGCAAGTTTCACTTCCAAGTCCGTTTGGTTTGCAGAATATTCAAAACTAGATAATACACCGCTGCGAAAACATAAGAATAGATATAGTAAAGTACACGGACAAAAAGAAAAAAAAGAATATGCATTATGAAATTGAAGTACGTAATATTTATTATTTTGCAGCAAAGTCGAACTAAAATTTCATCACTTGATACACCAATTTACAATCTATGTACACAAATAACAGGATGTACCTTTTAGTTACATAACCCATCGGAAGTTTCAAGATTGCCCAAAAAATGATGTCAGATATGTGCCATGCCCTTTCTCTGTAACAAATATATTTCACAAATTGTGCAACACATTGTAGTGAGAATAAAAGATAAATATTATATTACGCAATATAAATTGAACAAAAGCTAGACAATAGCATGAAGGTTCTGGTATTACGTCAGTAAAAATGAACTGAAAGACATGTAGATCATGGCGACACATTCACAACTATAGTGTACCTAACCTGAATAATTGATTTGATCTTAAAAAATATACAATCAGTCAGTACCTGCACAGAGCTGAGAAGAATGCACATATGAAGAACTTCCTATCCTTCACGCAAAAAAACCCCTCCTAGCTGGCCAAATGGGCCATGCTAAACGGGCCGGCCCGAAGCACGGCTTTTTTGGCCCGGCCCAAGCACGGCACGGCAAGATTTAAATGGGCCGCGGCACGGCACGGGCCCGTAGTGCTCGGGCCGAAGATCGATTTGAGGCACGCGGGCCGGCACGGCACGGCACGATTAGGCATTTTTTATTATTTTTTTATTTTTTTACCTATTTTGGGATGTATTAGTGCTGGTGGGCCGTAGTCGTGCCCGTGGGCCGTGCCTAAATCCGGTATTCATGCTGATGGGCCGTGCCGGAAGAGCGACCGAAGCACGTGGGCCGGCCCAACACGGCACGATTAGTAATCGTGCCGAACAGGCCGTGCCGCATACGGGCCGTGTCGTGCTGGGCCGTGCCGGCCCGTTTGGCCACCTATACGGTCTAGCTCATGAATTTGAGCTAATAAAGTAAACAAAATCTAGACAATAGCATGAAGGTTCTGGTGTTCCTGACAGTAAAAATGAACTGAAAGAGAGGTAGATCATAGCGACACATTCACAACTATAGTGTAGCTTAGCTGAATAATTGATTTGACCTAAAAAAATACAATCAGAGGTAGTACCTTGCACAGAGCTGAGAAGAATGCACATATGAAGAACTTCCTATTCTTCTCGCAAAAAAATCCCTCCTATTCACCTACGGGGCTAGCTAATGAATTGAGCTAATAAAGTAAGCAATTTTCATAGGACAACATGGTCCAAAATCAGCAGAAATCACTCGACACAATCACACGCTGAAAAGCACTCTCCCCTTCTTATTTAGTTGTTGCTTCAGTGCTGCGACCGTTAATCTGCAAGAAGGAAAAAAGAGCATGTGCTTAAAGCAACAAATGCAAAGTTTTCATCATTCAACACACCTAGTGAGAAGAAAACAAAGACACGCCCAATAGTGAATGGCGGCACAGTCTGCACCAGGCATAGTGGACAGATGGAGACGGTCGCAGAGAAGCTCTGAACCGACGGCGGCGGTGATCCAAACAGGAATATAATAGACAGCCAGGAAGAAACTATCTCGAAATTTTGAGCCGTCGTACTTCAGAATATCATGAATTTAGCAATGCATTTACAGCGAGCAAGGAACGAACCCAAAACAGGGAGGATCATGTCAGTTCGCTTGGTAATTTTATCAAGCACCTAGCAAAGCAAACCAAACGTGTTCATTGCCGAAAGCAGCATGAAGATGATAAGCGGATCAGGAGATAAACATTAACACAAATCAGAGGAGAGAGAAGCTTTACAATTAAATCAGAGGAATAATCTTACTTTGGATGTTTGGACAACACGATTTTGTGGATCTCTGGCCAGCTGGTGACGGCAGTAATTCTCAAGGTCTCAAAAACATGGAGACGCCAAAAAAAAAAAAAATGAGGCCTGCTGTGTAGCGAGAGAGAAACAACTGCCCCAGCGATCTGAGAGGAAGAGGGCAAGAGGCCTTCAACTTCATCTATGACCACCATTACACAGATGCCAACATTGTGGTTTTTGTTGCTTGGAGCTACATGCCGCTAGAGATGTTGTCGATTACACCAATTGGAATAATGCAATATCTGTGTGAACTTTGTGGTGCTCATGTGTAGTTATATTGAGAGAACGTGGGGAGAGGAAGACAATGCACCGTCGTTTGATTTCTCAGAGAATTTATACGGAGAAGATGAAGGGTGACTGCAGTCCGCGGCTGTACAGATTCAGTTAAGAATAAAAATAATAATGGGCAGGGTGTGGGCCGTTTCCTGATTTGAGAAGAATGCACAACAATTTATACGCCAGCATCAGTGCATCACCATATAAGCAGAACTTCCTCATCGAATATTCAGAAAAAAAAAACAAGTTGAAACGTTTTTGGCTGAGGTGGCGGATTGATGACGTGGACCAATTAGATGACAGCTGATGTGTATAGCTTGCATGTTAAGAGAATTACCTTAGTGGGTTGCTCTTATTTAGATATTATAGATGTAGAAACACAAAACGTAGGATTCTTTAGGGCCCTTTTGTTTGGGCTTCCAGCAGCTTTCCACCAAAAAAAAGCAGGGGAAACGAACCAAAAGGGGTGTGCTGTGCGGTAGGCTTTTACCGAAGCAGCTCGTTTTCCTTCATACCAAAAAAAAAGCACCCATTGAGGTGCTTCCCGGGCTTCCCCCGGCGTCTTCCGAAGGGGCATGCAGTTCTGGTCATATCGTTGCCTCTAATTACAACAAAACTGCCACCGTGAGGATATGAGAAACTAGCCTCCCATCCCACACGTTTTCTCTTTTCTTTCCCTCTCCTTACCGCCCCGCCCCACTCCTGCCCTCCCGCTAGGGTATCCCCGCCGCCACACGACACGCCCGCCTCGCTCCTCCCCGCTGCTCCAGCCGCCATGGCCCGCGCTCCACGGCTCCTCCTCCACGCCACTCCGCCCCCGCTCCTCCTCTCCATAGATCCGCCCCGCCCTCCACGGCCCACTGCTCCGCTCCGCCCCGCCCGTTCCCCGCCGCCCTCCACGCCCGGCTGCTCCGCCCCGCCCGTTCCCACCACCAGGACCCTGTTCTCCGCCACCAGGAGCCTCCATTGCCCCTGTTCCCCGCCTCCAGGACCCTCCTGTGATCCTGTTTCCCGCTACCAGGACCCAGCCGCCCCGCTCCTCCTGTGGCCTCGACCGGCCTAGACCGAGCTCGACCATCCTCTCCTCCGTTCAAAAAGGGGTTCTGGTTATCCAAACAGAAAGGGGTTCCAAGCTCCTTACAAGAACAATACATACCATATTCCGGATTTCCGTCGAGAAGGGCCACCAACGAAGAAGGAAGAAATTTTCAACCATGCCCACTCATCATTGCGGAATTGCGTCGAGCGCATCTTTGGGAACTTGAAAAATAAGTGGCGCATTCTGAGGGGCATCCCTCATTTCGACTTGGTTACACAGAAGAGAATTATCATTGCTTGTTGTGTGCTTCACAATTTCATTAGAGACTCCAACTTGCGTGATAAACAGTTTGATCGATGTGATGCAGATGAGAATTACATTCCCAAGGTTCAAAGGCAAGCAATTACCTTACCCAGTGATCATGTGTCGGGTGAACTAAACACAAGAGGCATGAACGGAACAAGGGACGAGATTTCCAACACGTTGTTCATTTCTAGACAACGTTAGAACTCATTGATTTAGCTAGTATAATGTAGTGGAAATGTATTTTGGACAACAATATATTCGTGATGGTTATGTAATGAAAATTGTATGGATATGAAGTTCGACTTAAATTTCAGATGCATATGTTATTTATTACACGTGAAACAGCAACGATACAATTTTTCATCGATGTAAAGGGCGTTTCAGACAATTCCACAATCTACAGTCAGACAGCCAGCTGGTTTGCCAAAGACTTCCACTCAGAAAAGCAGACAGCAGCTTTCCTGCACAGCACCCACAGCCAGCCACAGCCAGCCCAAACAAAAGGGCCCTTAGAGCATCTCCGGTGAAATTTAACGAAAATAACCTTTTTCGTCACGTTTTTCACAAAATGACCCCTAGTTTAAATAATTTCACGAAATGACCTGTTTTCATGACGCCCGCCTATAAGGCGTCACACCCTACACTCTGACGCCCTGCTTGAAGGCGTTATTGACCGTGGCAGGTCGCTAGAGTGGACTCAGGGGACGTCGTACTACGGACCACAGCGCCTTGAACCGGGGCGTTATGCGGACAAAGTCCAACGCCTTTATCCGCGGCGTTAAACCACTTGGACGTTAAGGACCTGCAGCCCCACCACACTTACCTCCTCATTTCCTAGCTCGAAAGCTTGAGCTCTCCTCACCCAAATCCCCTTTTCCATTCCCCTTCAATCCCTCCAAATCCGAGATTCCACACTTACCTCCTCATTTCCTAGATTTGGAGAGTTAACACTGGTTTATCGTCCCCTGGAAGAATATTTGCAGCATCCTGAATGATATTCTCCCTGCCAAGATAAGTGTCCCAGAAGCTGCTGCTTGGGTAAAACCGCTTTTCAACAGAGGAAAAAATGTCGATCAGCACGAAAACAAACAGCATGCAAGCATTTATTTTTTCCTATATGTGTTGAAAACGTATGACAGAAACAAAATACACTGTAAGAACATAATTTTGTCATTTAGCTAGAGCAGGGTGCAGAAGCAAACCTCAATCAGTGCTAAAGGTCTCCAAAATTGTCCACTCATTTGACCTCATGTACCCACGCTGCTTCATCTCCTCGGAAACTTGTAGCCTAAGTGACCTTCTGACAGTACCTTGCATAAGCTGTCTAAGGTCCGACTCAATATCATCTCCTAGTCTTTCTAGCGTTGCCACAGCCAGTCCACTCTCACCCTGTAAATTATGTGTTAGATAACAGGAAATGACGGGGAGATACATTTCCAAGCTAAGGGTAATAAATCACCTTCATTAACAAATCATAAACAATGGATCTTCCGATCTCACGAACTTCGGAAAAAGCGTCTTCAGAATCATCACTGGAACATGATTCCCTCTGGCGCAATAGTTGCAGCTGAAGAACTGCCAAAGGTAGTCGGCCAGATTGTAGTGCTTCTCTGACTACTGTTTTCAAGTCAAGTTTATTCGTTTCCCAACAATTCATCATATCCTTGACATTTCCTTGAGTAATCAGTCTTCCAACTTGAGTGGTTCCTTGATCAGTGTTATTGTCGTGAAACTGAGAAGTAGTTAGAGAGGATTCTAATGGTGTTAATGGCATGCTAACCGTTGCTACCAGGAACAAACTCAAACACAGTAGATCCTGATCCTTGTCTGTCTCTGTCATGAGCTCTGATACCATGTCAATAATACTGAACTGGCCAAATCGATTTCTCTCCTGGCAGAACCAGTACATGTACAGATAGAGGCATGTGCCTTGGGCCTAAAGGCTAAAAGGACCTAAAAGCTATACATGAAAGAACATATACTCTTAACAATAATCACTTCCTCTTCTACATAATAGCCGATACACAGATGCCAAAAGCAGTTGCAAAACACCTTCTTCTGCAAGATTGACCTCCGCGAGCATATTTAATGATCTAGCAATGATTCATGTTAGACATTCACGCATGCAGAATAATCATATAAACATCAAGTGGAACTTAGAAGAATTCTTCTACAGAACAAAAACATGCATACAGCGCAAAGCCAGAACTATACACATATAACTGTATTGGGACATCCGAGTTACTAAAGGAAGATCCAGGATAACATGCAACCATCTATTTCAACCTTGGAACTTCAGAATAATTCTAAGAAAATCTTACGAAGTGAATTCTATCTAGAAATTCAGGTTCATTCTAAGAGTCCAAATATTTTATCGGCCTCCAAATAAACCATAAAGTTAAGTAAATACAGATTAATTATTTTCACCGTTCTAGTACAGATGCACTTAAATATGGAGATAGTTTCATCCACTTGTATATTAAATGTTGCTTTGAATACAATATTTGGACTCCAAATATCTTACTGCTCCAGATCACTGATATTTGTGTAATGCAATGACAATTGCACCCAACGCAGCCTAGAGAGTTTCAGATCCCATCCTGCCAATAAAATAAATAACATTAAAGTGTGTGATGCATTTTCTGAAGGATATAACTGTTGCACAGAATATCCAAGTCATCAGCATCAGGAGGTCATAAGCCCACTAAACAGAATATATGAGTTCTTGGGGGGGGGGGGGGGGGGGGGGGGCAAAACACACAAAACCTTCAATAAAACATCTGATTTAAAGATTAAAAGCAGAAGCAAATTTGAGCTATTCTTTCTACACTCAATAAAACGATTACGTCATTCCCATAAAATAAATCAATGAAGGTACTAAATAAATAAAGAAAGACAGGACACAGCATAGGACAGGCAACTCCGCAACTGAAATACTGAAAATAGGCTGGGCTGTTAGAGCTAAATGTAGCAAGAATAGCAGGATGACAGACAAGATGAAAATAGAAAGACAAAACCAACTGAATGGCAACATACCATTCTCCCAGCAGAGCCTGTCTGCTAATGAAGGCCCTCCATACAACAATGCTCTATCCAGAACCGCTATTTTTCACGTCTTCCACCTTGTTTCAGGTCTATTTACTGATGTCAGATTCAGAGCATTGTACGCACTACCACCAGAAAAACCTGGTTGCCAAAATTGGATGTCATCAATGCAAGATGAAAAAGACGAAGTAGACACTGATGGAAGGACCACAGAAATGCTATCTTGCAAAATCAAATATAAATATCCTTGAAACAAGCAAACAGCAGATTCTCCGGCAACCGAAAAATCCTTCTGAAATGAGAGCCTTTTGTCCAGAAAGCCATCATTAATATCTCTTGTTAGATGTGTATAGCTATTCTACTGTAGGGGTTTACCACACTTGTATATGTACTGGCCTCTGGCCCCCAGTGAATAGTAGTTGCTCATTCACAACATGGTATCAGAGCTAGGTTCGCTCTCCCGTTCCCCGCACGCACGTAGCAACTCCGTGCAAATCCACTGCCGCCGCCGCCGTAGCTAGGCTGGTCGTTGTTCCTCTTCCCTCTTGCTCGGAATCGAGCTGCCCGGTCGCTGGCTTTCCTCCGCTGCCCTTCTTCTTCCTCTGCTCACCTTGTGCTGCTTGGAATCGCGATTTTCGCGTGGCAGCAGTTGTCCGGCCGCCGCTGACTCTGGACAGCCCGCACCGGTTGGCCCTGGAAGTGCGGGACGCTGCAGCCCGGCCGCCGACGCTCTGCCGTTCCGGCCGCCGTCGCCCTGCCGTCTCTGCCGTTCCGGTCGCGCCGTCGCCCTGCCGTTCCGGCCGCCGGCCTCCTCTGCCCGGCTGACCACGGATCCATCCGTGTCTGCCCGGCTGACCACCTTGGATCGCTCGAGCGCTGCTGCCTTGCTCTCCTTCGATCGAGCGCTGCTGCCTTGCTCTCTTTCGATCGGGCCTGCTGGTGAGTTCCCGATCCAGATCCAATAGTTAGTTGACTTCTTATCCAAAAAAAAAAAAAAAGAACACGCATTACCTCATCTGCAGAAGAATCTTGCAAGTGACTCAAGCCTATACGTGTGTGCTGTTAGTGGAGTCATTAGTGGATCCAGTCCTTAGTGGCTTGACCGTGTGTGTTGCAAGCTAGGTAGGAGTGCATCATGTCATCTACAGGCTATGTTGCTGTCCCTAAGTGCTCGGTGACCTTCGATGGCACCAATTATGCCGAGTTTGTGGGCTTTATGCGTATCCACATGCGCGGCCTTCTGCTCTGGGGTGTTCTCTCTGGCGAGGTCCCATGTCCGCCGTGCCCCGTTGCTCCTATGGCTCCCACTCCACCGGTGCCGCCTGTTCTGGCTGCTGATGCTTCTCAGGCTGATCGGGATGCTGCCAAGGCGATTGATGATGCTGCGGTCGAAGCTTATGATCAGCAGGTATCAGCTTATTCAGATGCCCTCTCTGCTTACCGGGATGATTTGTCTGTTTACACTCAGTGGTGCAATGATGATGCTCGTGCTGCTACTGTCCTTACTGCCAGTGTTCTGCCTCAGTTTGCCTCTGAGTTCATGGGATTGGGCACTGCTGCTGCAATGTGGACATTTCTTTGTCAGCGCTATCAGCCATCTGGTGATGCTCTCTACCTATCTGTGGTTCGTCAGGAGCATGCTCTTCAGCAGGGAGACTCTACTGTTGATGAGTTCTACACCCAGAGTTCTGCCATCTGGCGCCAGCTTGACTCTCTGAGGACTGTTGTTTGTGGTACTTGTCGATGCTGTCAGACAGTGAGGTCAGATTTGGAGTTTCAGCGTGTCCATGAGTTCTTGTCTCGCCTTCGTTCTGAGTTTGAACCTCGGCGTGCACACTTACTTGCTCGTGGTCGCGTTCCTATATCAGAGGTGCTTGCAGAGCTTAGAGCTGAGGAGACACGCCTTCGTTCTGCTGGTTTGCTTGCGGTCCCCACTGTACTGGCTGCTCGAGCTCCTGTGCCGTCTACACGAGCCCCTACTCCACCGCTGCTTCCCACTCCTTCAGGAGGGGTGGGCCGACCTCGCTCTCACACCTTCTGTGGCTATTGCAAGAAGCCAGGTCACCCAGAGTCTGATTGCCACAAGAAGCAGCGTGACCTGAGGCGCTCCTCTACCGCGCCTCGTGCCCCTTCGTCGACCCTGTCTCTCACTGATCAGGACATTCTGCAGCTCAAGCGTCTACTGGCTTCCTCGGGCTCTTCCTCGACGGGCACCGTTGCTTCGGTGACTACTACTACCACTCCACCACCGCCATCTTCACAGTCTGGTACACCTTCGTGGTTCTGGATTCTGGAGCTTCCTTTCACATGTCTTCTGATTCCTCTGCCCTGTCCTCTCTTCAACCTCTTCATTTTCCTGTTAGTGTTCTTACTGCCGATGGCACACCTCTTCCTGTTGCTAGTCGTGGCATCCTTTCTACTCCATCTTTTTCTGTTCCGAGTGTTTCTCATGTTCCCCGTCTTACCATGAATCTTTTTTCCGCTGCCCAACTCACTGATTCTGGTTGTCGTGTCATCCTTGATGCCGACTCTTGCTCTATTCAGGATCGTCGGACCACGGCTCTGGTTGGCGCTGGCCCTCGGCGCCGTGAGACTCAGGGCCTTTGGGAGGTTGACTGGCTTCGTGTTCCTTCCGCTGCCACCACACCCGCCAGTTCTCATGCTCTTGCCGCCTCCTCTTCTGCATCCTTTCAGCAGTGGCATCATCGACTGGGTCATATATGTGGCTCTCGCTTGTCTTCGTTAGTGCGTCAAGGTGTCTTAGGCTCTGTCTCTGGAGATGTTTCTTTACATTGTGATGGTTGTAAACTTGGAAAACAGACCCAATTACCTTATCCTTTGAGTGAGTCTGTATCTGAACGTCCCTTTGACCTTGTTCACTCTGATGTATGGGGTCCTGCTCCCTTTGATTCGAAAGGGGGGCATCGCTACTATGTTCTCTTTATTGATGATTACTCTCGTTACACTTGGCTCTATTTTCTAAAATCTCGTGGCGAGGTTCTCTCCACATATAAGCGATTTGCTACCATGGTTCACACCCAGTTTTCCATGCCCATTCGTGTTTTTCGTGCTGACTCGGCTGGTGAGTATATCTCCCAGATGTTGCGTGGTTTCCTTGCCGAGCAGGGTACTCTTGCCCAATTCTCTTGCCCTGGCGCCCATGCTCAGAATGGTGTCGCTGAGCGCAAGCATCGCCATCTCCTTGAGATGGCTCGTGCGATGATGATCACCGCCTCTCTTCCACCTCACTTTTGGGCTGAGGCCATCTCTGCATCCACCTATCTCATCAACATTCAGCCGTCGGCTGCTTTGCAGGGTGGCATACCTATGGAGCGTCTCTCTGGTCGTTCTCCTGACTATTCAGCTCTTCGTTCGTTTGGGTGCGTGTGCTATGTTCTTCTTGCCCCGCGCGAACGCACCAAATTGACGGCTCAGTCGGTTGAATGTGTCTTTCTTGGCTATAGTGATGAGCACAAGGGTTATCGGTGTTGGGATCCTGTTGCTCGCCGGCTGCGTATTTCGCGTGATGTGACTTTTGATGAGTCTCGTTCATACTACCCGCGTCCTTCCTCCTCGACCGTTTCCGTGGAGGATCTCTCTTTTCTCCTCCTTCCTGATACTTCTCCCTCTGTGCCTCGTGTTCCTCCTCCGATGAGTCCCACTAATCCTGACACGCCACCGACGCCACCCTCCCCACCTTCCTCCTCTCCTTCCTCGTCACCTACCTCTACAACATCCTCTCCGGTGCATTCTCCCCTTTCCCCCTTTCCTCTCCACTACACTCGTCGTCCTCGTGCTGTGGATGATTCCTCTGCCATACCCTCTACTTCCGGAGCTCCTCCTTCCCCGTCTACGCCGGTTCATAACCTCCGTGCTCGGCCTTCCTTACGACCTCCTCCTCGCTACTCTCCTTCTTAGTACGGTCTTTCTGCCATTGCTGAGCCCACTTCCTATCGGGATGCCATGGCTCAGTCTGAGTGGCAGCTCGCGATGGCCGAGGAAATTGCTGCGCTTGAGCGCACTGGCACATGGGATCTGGTTTCCCCTCCTCCTGGTGTTCGTCCCATCACGTGCAAGTGGGTCTATAAGATTAAGACTCGCTCCGATGGTTCCCTTGAGCGTTACAAAGCTCGCCTTGTGGCTCGTGGCTTTCAACAGGAGCAGGGACGTGATTACGATGAGACATTCGCTCCTGTGGCCCACATGACCACCGTCCGCACTCTCCTCGCTGTGGCTTCTGTTCGTCATTGGTCTGTGTCTCAGCTTGACGTTCAGAACGCTTTCCTCAATGGTGAGCTGCGTGAGGAGGTTTATATGCAGCCACCACCGGGGTACTCTGTTCCTGATGGTATGGTCTGCCGCCTTCGGCGCTCCCTCTATGGCCTTAAACAAGCCCCTCGCGCCTGGTTTGAGCGTTTCGCCTCTGTCGTTACTGCTGCTGGTTTCTCGCCCAGCGACCATGACCCGGCGTTGTTTGTCCACACCTCTCCTCGTGGTCGGACTCTTCTCCTCTGGCGACGATTCTGAGTACATTGCCTTTGTTAAGGCCCGCCTCCGCGAGCAGTTCCTGATGACTGATCTTGGTCCACTTCGCTATTTTCTAGGGATTGAGGTTTCTTTCACCTCGGATGGCTTCTTCATCTCCCAAGAAAAATATATTCAGGATCTTCTTGCTCGTGCAGCACTTGGTGATGAGCGCACCGTTGTGACTCCTATGGAGCTCAATGTTCAGCTTCGTGCTACTGATGGTGATCCCCTCAGTGATCCCACACGCTATCGCCACCTCGTTGGGAGCCTTGTCTATCTCGCTGTCACTCGTCCAGATATATCATATCCCGTCCACATTCTGAGTCAGTTTGTTTCCGCTCCCACCTCTGTCCACTATAGTCACCTCCTCCGTGTTCTACGATATCTTCGTGGCACGATCTCTCACCGTCTTTTCTTTCCCCGCTCCAGCTCTCTCCAGCTTCAGGCCTACTCTGATGCTACGTGGGCTAGTGATCCTTCTGATCGCCGCTCGTTGTCTGCCTACTGTGTTTTTCTTGGAGGCTCTCTCATTGCCTGGAAGACGAAGAAACAAACTTCAGTTTCCCGCTCGAGTGCAGAGGCTGAGTTGCGAGCAATGGCTATGTTGACGGCTGAGGTGACATGGCTACGATGGTTACTAGAGGATTTTGGTGTTTCTGCTACTGCACCGACTCCTCTATTGTCTGACAGTACAGGTGCTATCAGCATTGCGCGTGACCCGGTGAAGCATGAGCTCACCAAGCACATCGGTGTGGATGCCTCCTTTGTGCGGGCTGCTGTGCAGGCTCAGACTCTCGCTCTTCACTATGTGCCCTCAGAGCTACAGTTGGCGGATTTCTTCACAAAGGCACAAACTCGAGCGCAACATGGGTTCTTTCTCTCCAAACTCAGTGTTGTTGAACCACCATGAGTTTGAGGGGGGGTGTTAGATGTGTATAGCTATTCTACTGTAGGGGTTTACCACACCTGTATATGTATAGGCCCTTGGCCCTCTGTGAATGTTAGTTGCTCATTCACAACATCTCTCTCATCAAGTAGACATGAATCCATAAGCAACTTCGTGTGAACAATTGATACGTGTTTGTTTCCATCTGCACTGCAACCTTTAAAGGTCCTCGCTAGTCCAAATGGAGAGAGGCTTATTATATCTTCCTGCAATCTGTATGGAGGAAGGAGACTACTCTTCGCATGACACTAGAAGCTGCCATTGTGTAAGGATAAGTTACCACATCTTTCATCTGTGATGTAGTACTGAAACCACTTGGCCAGCTATCCCCTTGATTTTCATAACATTTATAGTACTTTCTTCTTTTCCTAGCTCGGACAACACCAACATTGTCTCTTTATGAAAAATCATAATCCAATTTGTCAGGATTAAGTGTCTCTCTTTGACTGGACTGGTGACTGCAAAATGTTAGACTCCCAATCCCACGGCCAGCAGTTTCCCAGGCAGCACAACTGTCACCATAATGATTCATAGAAGGCTGGCTAAAGTTTTCATGTGCATTGCCTTTGAAATTTAATATATCATCAGCATAGAACACATAGGCTACCCCGATCTCATCTACGGCAGCAACAAGTAGAGAATATGGTGCCAAAACTAACCTGCTAAACATTCTGCCCACGACATTCCCACCACAAGTGCTTTCTCCATCTAAATTTGTTACAACAGGTATGGTGCTCCCCAAAGGAATCTCCAGCTGCACTGCTGAAGAACACTAAAGGAGGTGATAGGGTGACCAGTTTTAACATTCCAAATGGCAACAAGACCCACTGCGTTAAGGGAGGCAAGAAACATATCTGACAGTTGGAAATCGACCCACTGTGGATTGGACCCTACATCATTATATACATTCTGAAGGTTTCGAAAAAAGAAAGTTCCACTGTATACCCCAAGGGTTTAGCTCAAGTATAGCCACCAAAATATCCTTTGCGTTGCGTTCATGGACCTTGCAACTTACTGATTCATTAGGAGTTAAGACTAAACCAATCAAATAACCAGAAGAACTTGCCAAAACTTTTAAACATTCCCACTGACAGCTGCATGATGCTTCAGCTACAGGTAAGTGATTAGCAAGATCTTCTGGAGATCCACTGCCGGTTTCCATCCTAGCCTTCATGGTACAATTGCTAGACCAGAACTTCAAAAAGGACATGGTAATGTCATATATGCTAAATGATACCACCTCTGCTGAATGAGGTAATGAAGATTTCAGAGGAAATTTGGCTTGGTATTTTCCATTACAAACAGATACATTGATCGTAGTCAGAAAAGAACGAAAGCAGTTCGTTTGACCTGACTCACCATCCTCCGACAATGAGCACCCAGTAAGAAACCATTCTTTCCAGTCCCCATGCAAATCTTCAGTATCACAATTAACTGTTACTGTGCTTTTGTACGGATGACAAAATGCATGAACTGTGATTGAATCATCACTAGATAAAACAAGAAATTCGCTAAAAGCCGGAACCTCAAGTTCACTAGAAGCATCACAGCAGTGTCCCCATGCTAAAGACTTCACTCTGGGAATAGAAGAATAACACTTAAAGACTGGCATGCTGTTATCTGAGAGAGCCACGGGTGATTCAGCTTGTGATGGTTCGACATTGACTGTTGACAAGACAAGATCGCCTGGGTTGCAAAATAAAATCGTAATCAGTAGAAAAATAAGGCGAAGATGATTATGAACCCAGGAATAATAGAGCATAAAGGAAAGCAACAAAGGTTCACCACGATCCGAGAGCAGTCCAAACAGGCGCCTTGTAGGAGATATGGAAGCTTCCCGGAATTTTGATAGTTCAAGATCGGGCTGGGACTTTTTCCATTTATATAACTGCAGTACAGTAGGCCCATCATCCATCTCACCAGATATGGACATTGCTATTCTGCTCCGGTTCACCTGCTAATGGTAGCAGCAAGCAACATTGCTTGCACAGACAAAAAGGGACTTAGCCAACATAATTACAGGAAGGAAAGCTGCAAGGAAAACACTTCAGCTTAAAAGTTGCATATACCAACACTACTCCACACAGATAATGAACCACTCTGAAACCGGTTCCTCCTTCAAAAACAAAAGCTCTGAAAATTTAACAAGACAGTCTTGTCTGAGGTTTTTATTTTCATTTTTTTTTCAAAAACCAAAATATTCCCTCCGCGGCCCCAATTAATTGACGCAGCCCATTCAGTATGCCAGTAAGTATTTCTAATGACATCCACGACAACTAAATCGGGCTAGAAGGAGCATCATAAATGCAACAGAGAATTGCAATACAAGAGTAACCATGAATGGGACCAAAAAATGCCTATAGAGTATGCAGAATGAAATAGGGAACAGACATATGTAGCATCCAAAATGACAATTCGGATGATCAGGCATGGACAGAGTGCACTGGAGGTCAGACAGAAACCAGAGAGGGTGATAAATTCTCCCTCGACTTGATTTATGGTTAGTTGATTTACTAATGAGGTGTCAAGGCAACATGCACAGCACAGCAGTATAGTCCCAATTCAACTGAAATTCGCTACTGTTACAATTCAGGGGCGGATCTAATTAATTCAGTATACCCATAAACTGCGAAAGTTCAGTGGGGTTTATTCAACTAATCACTGGATGGAAACAGGCTCATGCGGAGTAATTAGCATAAAACCACCACTTTTGTGGCCGAGATCACTAAAAACCATCACTTTACGTTTGCGGGACAGAAATCCACCACTATTCAGTTAATTTTTTGCAATTCGCACTAAAACTCGTTTGAACTCGAATTGACACGGATTATGACAGTAGGGCCCACCCATCAGGCTTACGTGGCACTGGGTAAATCCAAAAGGAAGAAGAAAATAGAAATCTTGTCAATTTCCTAAGGGGGTCCCACATGTCAGTCTAATTAAAAAATCTAGAAATAAAAAATCTGGTCATTGCTACCTCTCCGGGCCCATCTCGCTCGAGCTGGTCAACGCACCGGCGCTCGCGGACCTTGACCTCGCCGGCAACGTCCTCTTCGGCGCAGTCCCGCGGGCTTGCTCATGGCCTCTTCTTGGCACCTCTCCGACAACGCGTTCTCTCATGGCCTCTGCTTCGGCTACGCCGTGCAGCTCGAGTGCCGCCGTTGTGTCCGTGGCCGCCGGGAACCTCACCTCGCGTTGTGGCGCCGATAGCCACCGCCGCGCCAGGGAGGCCGAGCTATCCGCACGACGGAGAAGGTGGACCAGAAGACGTCACGGCGCGGCCGGAGCGACGGCGGCGCCGCCATACCTCGCGACCGTGTCCTGCTTCGGCTGCCGCTCCAAGCAACGGGCTCAAGCACCGGTGTCGCCGGGGCCGTCATCCGCTCGTTGTTCGTCTCCCTCACCCGGCGCTCCACCCCGCGGTCGTCGCCGTCTACGACCTCGGCGGCATCAGAAGGTGATGGCGAGCAGTGGCGCCCTGGCCGCGACCGACCTCTCTAGACAGCTCGCCGCGGCCACGCGAACGCGGGACGACGCGGTAAAGGAGACCGCGCGGCTGAAGCACTCCCTCGCTGAGATGGAGCTCAAGCTCGCACGTCTCAGGCCGCGCGTGCTCTCGACGCCGCCCGCCGCCGTCTTCCCCGTCCGCACGTGCCGTCACGTGAGAGTGAGAGACGGAGTCGTGGGCCTGGGCAACTCGACACGACGTCGGATTCCCAACCCGTTGGAACGAATCGGCCCATCGCTCGTCCGTTCCGCCTTTATATAGGGCAGCCGCACGCACTTGTTCCACAACTCACAACCCGTTCCGACCCGCCCCCAAATTCTCAATTCCACACTCGCCGGAATCATGCGCCGCCGCAGCGGCACCTCCCTGCCGGATGACGACGATATGCTGCGGGAGATCCTGGTCCGCCTCCCGCCAGAGCCATCCTCCCTCCCGCGCGCATCCGCCGTCTGCAAGCGCTGGCTAGAGATCGTCACCGACTCCAAGTTCCAGCGTCAGTTCCGCGCCCACCATCGGAAGCCGCCCCTCCTCGGAGCCTTCGTGTGCAGCGACGAGGAGATGGTGTTCACCCCCGTCCTGGACCCTCCCGACCGCATCCCTCCTCAGCGCTTCCACCTTGGACGCTACATCGGCAGCGGCCTTAGCGATATGCTCGATTGCCGCCACGGCCGCGTCCTCATCAAGAACAGTGCGCGGCAAGAGATCGTTGTGCGCGACCCCATCACTGGCGAGCAGCACAGCGTGGATGTCCCGCCGGATTTCATTTTTTCCTTCCTAAACGGAGCGGTGCTCTGTGCTGCCGGCGACCTTGGCCATGTGCACGGCGGCTGCCACTCGTGCCCCTTCAAGGTCATCTTGATGTCCAAACGCAAAAAGGACAAACGACACATAATCTGTGTTTACTCCTCGGAGATTGGCATATGGGGCAATCTCATCTTAACGGAGGCTCCACTTGCGCTTCCCGGTAAACCTGCGGTCCTTGTGGGTAGTTGCCTTTACTGGTTGTCCCTGCTGGATGACATATTTGAATTTCAGTTGGATGAGGCCAGCCTAACCGTGATCAGGGGGCCTCCTGTTTCAACTGGTATGAACTATAGTAAGCGTCAGATCATCAAGGCTGAAGATGGCGCAGTTGGGTACGCCGTATTGTCTTATCCTCGCTTCCAAACGTGGCAGAGAATCGTCAATGGTCATGGTGTTACCACATGGATGCCGTGGAAGACCATTCAAATGGATAGCATTCTTGGACTCCCTCCTCGGATTGAAGGAGAGATGCGAGGGAAGGAAATGATTCGGGGATATGTGGAGGATAATGATGTAATATTTTTATGTGTGAATGACAGTGTGTACATGGTTCAACTGAAGTCGATGCAATCCCGGAAAGTTTATGGAACCCAGAATTGCCGCTATCATCCTTTCAGGAGTTTCTATACACTAGGTGATTGTTCATCCTTAGTCCTTATATTGTAGTGTAGTCCAGTTATGTTTCGTACATGGTTGCTCAAATATCTTTCTTGTGCTTCTCAAGAAACTAAGACCAAGCTTGATCAACAATTGTCTCTTTGCTGGGAGATCAAACTTAATTGATAAGAGTTTTTTTAATGTTATCATTAGCTGTATTCATTCATGGTGGATCTGAATCAAATGCCAAATGAGTAAGATGTAATAAAATGTCAATATTAACTTGGTTGGCGAGTCCTTTCCCGTCTCTCCTTTCCCCTGCTACAGTCGAGACAGGCGTCTCAACTTTCCCCTGCTACAGTCGAGACAGGCGATAAGAAAGGAGACCCCGTCTCTTCCCCGGTTCCCCGGCGCCGCCGTGGGTTCCCTCCCCCTTCTCCGTCCGCTCCGGCGGCGGAAGGGTGGGGGAACCCCGGATCTGTGCGTTTGAGGTGTAAATAGGGTGGGGTTGTGTGTGGCCGGCGGCGGCGCTTCGGTGGGAGCGGCGGCGGCGCGTTCGGCGTTTTGGTCTCCCCGGTCCGAGCTCCTCCTCGCCGCTGCTTCCTGCTGCGGCGACGGATCCGTGGGAGTTCCCCCGCGTGGTCGTCATGGCGACGGCGGAGTTCGCGTGGTGTGGGGATCCCGTCCTTCGGCCCGGCTGTCATCGCTTCGCTGTTTCCTCCGTCGGCGAAGTGGGGCTTGTAAGGTATGTCAGAGGTGCTTCCTCAGCTCGGATGTGGAACTAGTGCAGAGGAAGTGGTGGAAGGGTGGCTGGTCTGGTGCGGGGCGGCCGTTCCTTCGGCATCTTGTGCTGGACCGCGAGGCGGGAGCACCATGGCCGATGGTCGTTCATCGTTTCAAGATCCGGCGTTCTACGGCGGGCAGCTCTAGTTTTCTGAAGGCATGGAGGTGCTCCTCTATCCAGGTGTCGAGGTGGCCTATCATCTTCTTCTCTGCCGGCGCTGCTGGCGGCGGGGAGCGGTGGTGGGTTGTGCGGTGGATCAGCGTCGACGCTGTTGCTCTGGTTTTCCATTTCCAAGCGTGTGTTCCTGTGTGTGTTTGTTGTAATTCTCTGTTCTACTTTTAAATATATGTAGTTTTTTTCTCAAAAAAAAAAAACTTGGTTGGCATTTTTGGAATCTCACTGCGAGTTGTATCATTTTATCCATTACTTGTATCATCTCAAATCGTGCTATTTTTACTGAATCCATACCTTCGAGATTGTTTTATTTGTCACTTGCTGAAGATACAGAAAATTAATTGATTTCCTTGTCTCGAATTAGGCTCCATGTATTTTATTTGGATGCCCAAGGTGTTTGCTGCTGGAGTTTATTAGCTTGGTCATGTTTTAATTTTGTCTGCATGACATGATCAGGGGTAGTTTATATGAGAAAATTCTAGTATCCTTTTTTTTATCAGCTAAAATTGCCATTATGAGGTAGCTAACTATAACACTTTCAGGAAAATGGCTACTGGCTTGCATTTTATGACAGATGTAGTTTTGTTTTCTATTGCTAGTACTGAAGGTCAGCTATAAATTTGTCTATAAAGTTTGTATTAGAAATGTGAGTTTTTTGGCTCAAGTTTTGTTTGTCAGCTCATGTGTGTAACTGACTCAATGTTGCTTCTCGTATCCATCTGTCTTTCCCCAGAACTATGAATTACCTGACTTCTTATGCTTTCTTGGCACAGGTGACATGTTGCACGACCCATAGGACGACTGTCTGGTTTAATGTGCTAATGTACTGAAATGGTTCTAAAGGTAAGAAGATCTTCTGAATATAGTTGGTGAGATTTGGCATGTTCAATTCTTTTTTTGTGGAGAATATCTGGCTGTGGGTAGCATGCACCCTCGAACTACTCTTATTCGGCAAAAGGATTGACGCATGTGAATCACAGATGCAAACAATTAAAATGACGGTGAATTGGTGGTGCCAAGTAAAAACTAAAAAGTTAGATCGCAATTCCATATTATCCAAATGTTGTATATGGTGTTGGTGTTGGATTCACCTCACGCCTAGGCCATGCCCAGAGTTCTCTCTTGGTTTAGCTGTTTCATAAGCGATAAGTTGAGAGCAATATATCAGTACCCTGTATTGTTACTACAAACATCAGTCACATCATTCAACTCGCACAACAAATTTGTGTGAACTGAATGATAGATTTATTATGTTGTCATCGTATTCCTATGAGTTACAGTCATTCATATATGATTTCTGTTACAGAGCTCTTATATATGTTATGTGTTGCTAAGCTGATAATGAATTTGTTTCTCCAGGTGGAGGAATGGCTGCTACCGTTCTCGCCGAGTCTGTAGCATTGCATCACTGTGGTCGGCAGTGTTAACATGTTATGGGAAGAAAAAGCTCACCAATGTCGTATTCTGGCTTAATTTCTAGTGTAGCTAGTCTGCTTTTGAGTAGCTAAATCCGGGGAATGTCTGCTTCTCCAAGTATCATTCCAAGTCTGTTTCCGTTGTATTTTGCTTTCGTTGCATGGCTGTGTTTGACAGCTCCTCTCGACATTGCAGGCCCAAGTACCATCTGAACTTATATATTTCTTCCCAGCTGGGACTTGAAAAGCATGTCATCACAGCAGGTCTAACGTGGTTGTCTACTCATGATCCACCAGTGCTCTTGTTTTCGTTCCTTGAGATTAATAACGGACAATATAATCATAGGGCGGACCGAAACAAAAATACTACACTGCCGGTTGTAAACTAGCTGGTCGGTGAAAGCTAGTATGGAACATAACTGCACCCAATCTGCAATGATAATCTAGCCTATCGAAAGACTGAACCGGTTTCAGTGTACATGGCTGTACAGATTGGGACGCAGAGACAGAAATTCGTTGCCCTGATACTGGCTGTTGTCATTGTTACAGCCGTTTACTGTTGCGAGTCTCAGGTCTCACACTCAAATCACAAGTACACGGCGGCAGAGTAGCATTCCCAGTTGGAAACTTTGAATCCCTCCATGATTCCGACTGCTTACTGCCCTCCATGATTCTGACTGCTTACTGCCCTCCATGATTCCGACTGCTTACTGCGGACTCTTCTTCATGCCGTGCAACAGGATTACTGACATGACAGTGGACGATAATAGCAGGAAACTGGACACTGCCACAATTTAATGCTGACGCAGTTCCTGAAGTACACCAGTTAAAAAAAGCTCGTGAAGCAAGAGGAGATTTGGTGCTCCCGAGCACCAGTGATTCCGGTGGTTTAAAAAATTCGGAAACACTATTTATGAGTTTTAAAAAAATCTGAAAAAAATCACTGATGTAGCCAATTATGTATCCCACATACGTGCAAAAAAATCAATTTCAAGTACATTGTATTTTGGGCTACACGAAAATGAGAAAATTGAAGATTTGAAAATATACATATTTAGATCCACACTTTTGTCATTTTCGTGCAGGCCAAACTACAACGTATTTGAAGTTGATTTTTTGCACGTTTGTGATATATATCATTTGCTACATCCATGTTTTTTTTTAGATTTTTTTTAAAACTTATAAATAGTGTTTTCGAATTTTTTAAACCACTGGTGCTCGGGAGCCAAAGACACTTTCCGTCCTGAAACAGACTAGTCTGTATTACTAAGATCATATACTTTTTCCTTTTACTAGAAGCACCAGACATAATGCGTTACAGCTACAATATTCATTCTAATAATGTTTCCATAGGCAAGCTATTACTCACCTAATGGTATATTCAAATAATACATGTCTTCAGGCAGTGGGAGGGACTGCTCTGGCTTTACATGTTTCTGCATAAAAGTTCATAGGAGTCGGAAACAATTTTTCATACTCGGTACAACCACGACAATAAACTTCAGCTTTTAATGAGTAAGTGCATCACATCATGCAGTACAGCGCGCACACACACACACACATATATATATATATATATATATAGTGAAAAGCATTCCTATTATGTGAGACGCTGGTCACACCATTTGCAGCCATACGATTCCCTTTGGGATCCGAACCACAGGCCTGACCAAACTTTCCCTCTATACATTAGCCTATTTAGCGTGGCTCATTTGTATTTCCTCTTTGAGTCTGTGTGGTCCTTCTTTCCTGACTTTGGCAGTCTCTAGGTCTGTGGTCCTACCTTTTGTTTTAGTATGTTCCCTGCTCTAATCCTCCCGTGTGACAGATTCAATTCCATTGCTCAAAGGGTTCCACGCTGGTGAAAGTTCCTTTGTCACAAAAAGTGCTAGGGCTCATAGCGCCGCTACGCCCGGTGGCGCGGTCTCCAACGCTTCGCCCATGAACGGTCCGGTCTCCCACGTGCATCCCACCGCCGACCTGGTGTGTACTGCTCGCCGCCCGCTCTCAGCCAGGTATCCCGCGCGCCGCCCGCTCTCAGCCAGGTATCCCGCGCGCCGCCCGCCGCCCGCCGCCAGCCTGGTCTCGCGAGTGCCGTCCGCTGGTGGTCTGGCCTCCCGTGCTCCAGGGCGCCGCATGCAGGGTCCTGTGCTCCTGGAGGAAGCTGTCGGTCGCCTGCAAAGTTCCGGTGTGCCTCCGTTTTCTTCCAAGCTTGGGCGACTACGGCAGCGCTTCTTCATCCTCAGATGCGCAAATTTCGGTCGTCCCAACCCGCTCCTGCTGCAGCCCTGAGTGCTGCGCCGGCGGCCGAGTGTGACTTCCCTTCTCTGTACCTATCTTTGAGCTCGGCAGGGCCTCCTGTCGGTTGTCGCCGGCCATACTCCCACAGAATTGAAGGCCATGCTCCACCAGCGTGCACAACTACTGCTCTGCTCCGGCGGCCAGAGGAATGCGGCCATGGTGCTCCTCCCCTCCACTGATTCGAGCAGGCGAGCACACAGCTAGATGCAAAGCGGGAGCAGCAACAGTACACTTTTTTTTTTAAAGATGGAGAAGCACTACACGTTGACCAGGAAGGAAGTGTGTTTCCTCTCTCTCTTCCCATGATGTGTGAATCGATGCAGAGAAACTTTCTCACATTTTGTTGTTGCGGATTCACGCCCTCTAGGTGTTCGTTGATATGACTCTAGAAATTGTAAAAGTGTAGATTCTTTTCGGTACTTTTCGATATTTACACGCCCTCTAGGAGAAACTTTTCGATACTTACACTCGCACCTTTTATGTATATGCGTGGCTCTTTATAATATTTTCAGTAGCTAATTCTCAAGAGCTCCAATATTTTTCGTAATTGATAGTTTGAAAGCGGTTTTAAATGAGAGTCGTCATTGAGATTTCATCAAAGAACTACGCTTAGAATGTGTGCTTAGAACCATTTGTAAAATACATAGGCACCCTTTGAATGTGTGCCTAGAACCATTTGGTGCATTCCTAGAACCATGACATGTTGGTATGGCACCTTATCGTATATGAACAATAACCACATCAAGAAAAAATTACATATAGTTCCTGATAGGAATCCACACTTGGCCATCTTCCTCGACAATGTCCAATGAAGACACGGGTATGCCCCTGCCCCATCAGCGCTTGTCGTCGCCGCTGACGTCGGGCACATCCTTGTCTGTAGGAAAAATGCCCACCTCGGCCGACCGATGGCGCTAGACCGAGTTTTCACATGCACCATCAAAATGTGTGCCTAGAACCATTTGTGTATCACGTGGGCACTCTTAGTTTCTTATACGAGAACTCATTGCCGAGCAAGATTTTATCAACAAACCAGGCTAAAAAAAATCTCCATTTTTCAACATGGGAAAATTCCATTTTAAACCATGAACTCGTGGACCCAAACTCGGATAACACTTCTCCATCACTATCTCGTGCACTCTTTCCGCTACTTCCCCGAGGGACATGAGTCGTCGCCCAACTCATTTTTTTCTTTCCATACTGTGGCTCTGTGATTTGGATTCCCTAGATTAGTTCGTCGGGTGTTGGATCAACACAATTTGAGGCTGTCCCTGTTTTTTTCCAGCGATGTGTTGATATTTATCCTTCGAATTTATGAGACCTGGGTGAGATCGTTATTTTGGGTAGTTCAAACTTTTCGGTACTTACACATGCACCTTTTATGTGTGGCTCTTGACGATAATTTCAATAGCAAGTTCAAACTACAACAATTTAGTGTAGATTCTTATTGGTAATGTTTCCTCACGAGCAAGACTCATTTGGTCACGAGTATGTACATGCATCGTTAGAATGTATGTCTAGAACCATTTGTGAATATACATGCACCTTTAATTTTTTTTATACGAGAACTCATTGCCAAGCAAGGTTTTATCAAAGAACTAGTTTAGGAAAACTTTTTCTTTTCTTTCAGTATATAAAATACCAAGAATCAACACAACGTTCATAGATCGAATCATGTGACATAAGTCTACCATATTACCGGAATTGCAATCGTAGAGAGTCAATGTACCCAACGTAGTAGCTAGTATGAATACATTTAATTATTTAATTCATCATTTATCACTTGATTAGCATGGCTGGTTTTTAGTTAAATAAGATAGTAAATGAACAACAACTAGTGTCCACGGTACACGCTGTTTAGACAAGGAACGGTGACCCAACGGAAGGTGACCCAACGTCCAAAGGCTGCTAGTACTAGCCTGGGTGTCCGGTCTGGGAGTAATCAACATGCTATTGGTAGGCTAGTTAAGCAACCAGCATCAATGGGTACAAGCCGAATTAATACGTGCCGAACTGCCGATCCGTCTACAGAACGAATTTATGAATCACAGCGTACTGTCCACGGTGCTTGCACGGCAGATCGCATGCAAGGAACAGCAAAGGGCTGTCAGGCCGGTCTGGAACCTTTCGCCTAGAACACGTGACCGGGCTGGTCAGAAAAAATAGCAACATGTGACTGGGATTCACGGGACCTACAGCAGATAGCTGCACACGCAGCAGTAAATCGTCAGATTTAGGTTTCCTATTCGGGAAAAGGCTAGGGGTAAAGGTAATGAAGGTCTTGCCTCTTTGGTCATGAGAAAATCAGAAAAGAAGTAATGTGGCGGAAATGCAATTCGGTGCCCGGGCTCATATGAGCCCGGCTGTCTTTCCGATTTTTGTAAAATTTGAAAACGCTTCGAAAAATTATGAAAAAATTTATGCGGAAACATATTCATGTATGCAACACTCGTGTAAATTTTCGACAGAAAATATAAAATTTTGCGCCCTGTGCAAAAAAGACAAAACTCTGACAGACAAAATAGGTAACAGTCCACTATTTCAAAAAGACAGATTTGTCTTTTTTACACAGGGCGCAAAATTTGATATTTTCTGTCGAATTTTTACACGAGTGTTGAATACTTCAATATGTTCATGTCCAATTTTTTCAGAATTTTTCGAAGTATTTTAATATTTAAAAAAAATCGAAAACAAAACCAGGCTCATATGAGCCCGGGCACCAAAACGCCCCTCTCATAATGTGGCTCCTTTTTCAATAAAAAGTTCGGATCTCAAAGCAATCTAACGGTGTTAGATGGTGTGACGCTAGTAACCAAGTATAGCAAATCCCTGCTCTCTATATATATATAGAAAATAGGAACTTCCTTACGAAAACAATGTGAACTTTCCGACGGAACTCTCAGATCTATTTTTTTGGCGGACAGTGTTTCGAGCGCCATTTTCAAACCGTTTATCGGAATGATGCATGCGATATACCGTTGGATAGCTAGAGAAATTGCGCAACTTTTATTCTTCTGCCGGATTTCCGAATTCTTTACGGTTTTAAAGTAATTTTAATTATACTAAACACAGTTTTCGCGGATTTTTTCGTTTTCGTACTGTATTTTGGAAGCCATTTTCAAACAGCTCATCGGATGGATGCAAATAATATGCCGTTGGATTCGTATGGAAAATGCGCAACTTTTCTATCTCTGTCAAAATTTCCCAATTCCTTACGGTTTAAGAGCAGTTTTGAAAATAGAGACATCAGTTTTCTGAAATTTAGATCCGGCGGACTGTTTTTTCGCAATTACTTTTAAACCGCTTATCGAAACTTAACAAATAATATGCCGTTGGAAAGATATTGATTAGATGCAACTTTTATGTGTATAAATTATTTTG
The DNA here is from genome assembly GCA_012064385.1 of Puccinellia tenuiflora. Taxonomy (NCBI): domain Eukaryota; kingdom Viridiplantae; phylum Streptophyta; class Magnoliopsida; order Poales; family Poaceae; genus Puccinellia; species Puccinellia tenuiflora. The sequence continues at coordinate 667,225 of QRDG01002265.1, forward strand.
AAATTCGATACGGTTTTTGATTAATTTTGAAAATACGAAAAACGGATAGTCCACATAATATGCCGTTGACCCTATTTTTTCCGAACTTCACATGGTACACAAGTAAACTTTCTATTTTTCGAACCACTTCTGAACTTTTTACTCATAAAGTTGACGAACTCCCCAGAATGCGTAGGTGAACTTCCTATGTATTCTTAATTAACATATTTTTCTGAACCCCTCGCGATATGTCAGTGAACTTCCTTTTTTTTCGCAAGTGAACTTTTATTTGGCGTACTATTTTTCTGAACTTCACGCGATTTCGTAAGCGAACTTCCTATTTTTTTCACAAGTGAAAATCATGCTCGATCTTCTTTTCTCTAAACCTCTCGCGATACATACGTGAACTTCCTATTTTTTCGCAAGTAAACTTTATTTGACAGACTATCTTTTGAACCTCTCACGATGCATATGTGAACTTCCTAACTATTTCACAAGTGAACCTCTCGCGGACCATTTTTCCTGAACTTCTCACGATACACGAGTGAACTTCCTATTTCACTCGTAGTGAACAAAAATGAATGCGCGAACCATCGAACTGAACTTCTTTTTGTAACTATCGACTAATGTTGTCCACCAACTAACTGATTTTTTTTTAAATTACTGATCTGCACTTTGGCGCATCGGGGAAGGGCCACATCCGCGCTGAGAGAGGTCCATCGTAGCTCGCATGAACTGAACTTCAAGGACTCGCATGTGTGTGCCCTACTCGATTGATAGAAGCTCCAGTAGAGTGGAGGCGGAGCAGCTTCTGTCCGGCCAGCAGCATATAAGCGGCGACGGCGTCTCTGAACTTCAACAGAGCCACGGCTCTGTTGATCTGGTCTGGCCAGCACCCAGAGAGCACAACAGGAGCATCCACGGCACAACTCGGGGAATCCAGATCGGGACAAGCTGCACAGATCAAAAACAAAACAAAAACTACTGGACGGCTCGGGTCGGCTCTGTGCGGCCGTGGTGGACGAGACCTTCAGCGCCAGCGCCCGATGTGAACCTCCCACGGGCAGCACGGTGGACATCAATGGCGCCCGGTGTGGACTCCATCAAGCGATGCACTGGACTCCCGTAGAAACGAGCGGCGGGGGGCCTCGGCCAGGGCCCAGGGAGGGCGGCGGAGGTCGGGGGCGCAGAAGGAGGAGGCTGGCCGGGGACGGGCTGCGCCATAGGAGGAGGCTAGACGGGGGCGGGGCGCGCGGCGGCAAAAGGCGCTCGCGGGCAGCGGCCACGGCAGAGAGGCGCGCGCGGCGGCGACCTCGCCTGGGAGGCGCACGGCGCGGGGCGGAGCGGCGTCGTCCTCGCCGGGATCCGCGCGGGGCGATGTTGACCTCGCCGGGAGGCGCGCGGGGATGGGGAGCACGCGACTGCGGAGGCGGCGGAGGCGCGGCGGCTGGGATGGGGAGAGCGCGGCGGCGGAGGTCGGGGGCGCGCGGCGGCGAAGCTCGGAGGGGCGACCTCGCTTGCGGGAAGTGGAGGAGTTCCGCGCCGGCCGGAGGCGGAGGGCGGTCGCCGCCGGCGGGAGGTGGATCCCCCAGTGGAGGCGGAGGCGGGATCGGGCGGGAGGAGGTGGGGATCGGGAGGGAGGAGGTGGGGATCGAGAGATGAGAGAATAGGTGGGTTAGTGGGGTTCCGTCGGTGTTTTTTTTTTTTTTGGTTCGGGGCACGTCGGGCTAGTTCGGGTTTAGAAGGTGTGTAGTTTCAGAAAGTTGTATAGAATAACTATTCTATACACTCTTAGTGGGGTTGTGCAGAATATATATATATATATATATATATATATATATATAGAGAGAGAGAGAGAGAGAGAGCAGGACTATTCTGTAACCCCCTTAATAGGTTCTAGAATAGCTATTCTAGAACCCCACCCATTCTAAATACATTCTAAACACGAACCGCCCGACCCGCCCGTGCGACCCCGCAGGTCAACACCACCACCGACCCCACACCTCACCTTCTTCCCCACACGCCCCACCTCCCGCGCGCCTCCTCCGGTCGGGCGCCGCCACCGCCGCCGTCCCGCCCCGGGCGCCTCCTCCGGCCGTGCGCCGCAGCCGCCGCCGTCCCGCCCCGCCCCGCCGAGCTCTTCCGCCTACCCCGCACCCCGCCTCCTTTTCCGGGCGCCGCAGCCACCGGCGCCCCGTCGTGCTCCTCCGTCGGCGGCTTCCCCACCGCCACCGCCTACTGCCTGCGCTTGCGCGCGTCGCCGGCCAACTTCCTCTACTCTGCGCGCATCGCCGCCCCCACCAGTGCCTCCCCGCATCCCATCGCGCCCCGCCCCGTCTCCCCACTAGCGCCGCCCCGCCCCCGCCCACACCCACACCACGCCCCACCGCTGGAGGTTCCGCCGCCATGGATGCCGAGGCGAAGGTCGCCTGCAGCACGCGGTCCTCGCGGCCGCCCCCCACGATCCGGACCTCCGATCGGCCCTCCGCCCTCCCCTGCTGCTGTAGTTGGAATCCCATGCGAGCCGTCGGTGGACTCCGAGTGATGGTGCGGCTGCTACCAGGCCGACCACGGGACGAGCTCCAACGGCCCCGTTCTCTCCTACCTTGCCGGAATCTTCCGCACTAGTTGCTCCAACGCCGACGAGAAGCTGCGAGGATGAGGCTAAACTTCTCTGATAGTTCACTTGATTTTTTTTTTGCATACATGTAGTTCACTTAATTTTTTTTTGCGGTTCAGATCTTCGCATACATGTAGTTCACTTGATATTTTCGAAATCAAACGAAGTCAAAACCATGGCAAAATACGTGTGTCTGATACTCCGTGAGGAAGTTCACTTACGCCTCCAATAAAAGTTTAGTTTCGTGACGAGCGAAGTTCAGAAATGGTTCGAGTACGAAAAATCAAACAGGCAAAAAAATATCAAACAAGTCAAAAACATGAGGTAGCGCGTGCATCTGGTGCTCCGTGAAGAAGTTCACTTATGTGTTCGGAAGAAGTTCACAGATGCGAAGTGGGAAGTTTAGAAAAAACGAGAATTCTAAAACAACAGAATTATGTTAATTTAAAACTGCTCTTAAACCGTAAGGAATTTCGAAAAAATGCGTGAGATAACAAAGTTGCGGCTTTTTCATAGCTTTCCAACGGCGTATCATTTGCATCAATCCGATAAACGGTTTGAAAATGGCAACCAAAATACGGTACGGATGCGAAAATAGTGTTAGTATATTTAAAATTCTTTAAAAACCGTACCTAATTTTGAAAACCCGTGAAAACGAAAAAGTTTCGTAATTTCCATAGCTATCCAACGGTATATCACATGCATCATTCCGATAAGCGGATCAAAAATCGCACTAGAAAATTTTCCCGTGAAGGTGGAGAATCAGTGTGTTCCGTCAGGAAGTTCACATTAAAATTAGATGAAGTTCGTCAACATTGCGAGGGAAGTTCAGAAGTGGTTCCAGAATAGCTATTCTAGAACTAGTTCCAGAATAGCTATTCTAGAACCCTCCCTGGATAAAGACCTTCTAAACCCGACCCGACCCACCTGCCCCGAACCGAAAAAATCAACGCACCTAGTCCCACCAAAACAGTTCTTCCCCAACCCTCGATCCCCCAATCCCGCACCTCACCCGATCCCATCGCCGGCTCACTCGCCCCTGCCCTGCACCTCCACAAGCCCGACCGCCTCCCCCGCTAGCCTCCGCCGGCCAGGCCGCGTCGCACGCGCGCCTCCACCTTGCCCCGCGCGTCACCTCGTCCAGCAACCACGAGTGCTGCCCCGGCCTTCCTCCACCCGTCCTCCCCTGCAGAGCGCGCGCCGACGACGGCCGGTCGATCCGGAGCTCCTCCGCGTCCTTCCCCTACAGACCGCGTGCCGGCGGTGCCGTTCCTCCCTTTCCCTTCCGCGGGATCGACCGGAGGCGTGCCTACCGCAGGATCGGCCGCCGACACACCTCATGCTTCCCTGGCTCGCCCTGCTGCTCATCTTCCCCATCCCCGGCGTGATCCGACTCCTGCGCGTCGCCCGCCTCCGCTTCGAGCAGCCTGCCCCTGCCCTGCCTCGGTAGTTCACCGGCGTCGTCAGCCCGTTGACTTCCTACCGCGGTCAGGAGAATCGGCGTGAACTGCCGTCTGCGGGGAGGTTCAACCAGAGGGCTGCCCTGCTTCTTCCCCAACGGAGCGACGCCTCTGTGTCGCCCTGCTCCTCCCGTATCGAAGGCGCAATCCGGATCCCCGTCTCCGCGCAGGAGAGTTCACCTCTCGTCGTCGCGATGGTCCACACCAGTGCACACAGGAGTTCAACGCCGCCTCCTGCAAGATTCAGACTAAAAATTGCAACGTCGTCGCGACCCTGCTTCTGGTGTTTTTTCGGGTGGAGATGCTCACTAAAAAAATCAATTTGTCCAGAGACGAAGTTCACACAATTTTGTGGCAATTTTGTGGGAGGTTTAGTACGTCCCCGCATCATTTTTAGTTAGAGTGCACAATGAATTGTAAAAACCAACAGCGAGATTAGTGTAGTATCAAAGTTCACTTTTAATCAACAGAGGAGTTCAACTTGTCCGTCGCGGGGAGTTTGCTTTCTTTGTTGGTGAAAGTTCAGACGGTTCATGTGTCGAAGTTCATTTAATTTTATGATAAAAAATCAACATTCGACAGTTCACTATGTGAAAAAATAAAGTTCACACCGTCCAACATTGAAGTTCACTGTATACAAACAAATGAAGTCTGATGTTAACTTTTTTGAAGAAAAACTGTCAAAAATTAGTAGAAAGATCACTTCTGTATTGTGAGAAGTTCAGAAAAAATGGTCTGTCAACAAAGTTCGGAAAAATGGTTTCGAAAAATCGAACAGGTAAAAAAAATCAAACAAGTCGAAAAAATGACGTAACCCGAGCATCTGGTGCTCCATGAAGAAGTTCACATAGTGTTATTAAGAAGTTCAGTGTTGTGAAGTGGGAAGTTGAGAAAAAACGAGAATTCTAAAACAACAGAATTATGTATATTTAAAACTTCTCTTAAACCGTAAGGAATTTCGAAAAAGTGCGTGACATAACAAAGTTGCGGCTTTTTCATAGCTTTCCAACGGCGTATCATTTGCATCAATCCGATAAACGGTTTGAAAATGGCGACCAAAATACGGTACGGACGCGAAAATAGTGTTAGTATATTTGAAATTCTTTAAAAACCGTAACTAATTTCGAAAACCCGTGAAAATGAAAAAGTTTCGTAATTTCCATAGCTATCCAACGGTATATCACATGCATCATTCCGATAAGCGGATCAAAAATCGCAATAGAAAATTTTCCCGTGAAGGTGGAGAATCAGTCTGTTCCGTCAGGAAGTTCACATTACCATTAAATGAAGTTCATCAACATTACGAGGGAAGTTCAGAAGTGGTTCCAGAATAGCTATTCTAGAACTAGTTCCAGAATAGCAGACCTTAATAGCAGACCTTAAGAGGATGGGACTATTCTGCACAACCCCTTAAGAGTTTGTTGAATACCTATTCAGCACAACTTTCTGAATCAGCCTGCGGCGCAGAAAACTACCCTATAAGCCACGACCCGACCCACCCCGACCCACCTACACGTACAGAAAAAAAAAGAAACCCACCTCCGATCCCCACGATCCCATCCTCATTCCCACGACCGAGCGCCCCAACTCCCACCGGGGGCGCCGCCCCCGGCGACCTCTCGCCCCGGCAGCCTCCCGCGGCGCGACGCCCCGGCCGCCTCCCGCCGCTCCAGCCGTCTCCCGCCACGCTCCGCCCAGGCCGCCTCCGCCGTGCACCACCCCGGTGACCTCCGCCGCCTCCCGGCCGCCGCCGCCGACCCCGAAGATCTCCCGCCACGCGCCCCCCCCCAGCGACCTCCCGCCTCGCGCCGCCCCCAGCGCCCTCCCTCGCCCCGCATCTGGAACCGGCGGCACGTCGCCTCGGCCCGCCTTCACACCGCACCGCCGGGAGCCCCGCCCCTCCATCCTGCGCCGCCGGGAGCCCCTCCCTCCATCCCGTGCCGCCGGGGAGGCCTCTCTCTCCATCTCGCGTCACCAGGAGCTCCGGTTGTTTGTCGTCGGCCCCGGGAACCACCGCCCCTGTCTCCGCCGTGCATGGTGACCAGGCCCAGCACCTCGACATGCGTCTGTCGTCGCCCCCGGGAACCCTCTCGCCAGTGCCTCCCGCAGCTGACGACGACCGACCTGGCCCGGCACCTCCCCTGCTAAAGACCACATGCGGACCTTGCTCCCACGGCCTAGCGTCCTAATTCCGGCGACCAACGCCGCCCAGATGCTTCCGCTGTTCCGACTGAAGCTGCTGCTATTTTGGTAGCTTCGTATGGAATAAGAATTGAGAAGAGCATGTGTGGTGGCCAGAGAAAAGGACTAGGAGAGCATGATAACACTCACGGTACTTGTGCTAACTATTGGTTCGGTGGTGAACTTGTGCTAATTTTAGTTCTTCTCGAGGTGCTGAGTGTTATTAAGTTACTAATCGATAGTGCACATCATATTTTATTTCTTCCATTTATTTTATTATGAATAGGAAGTGTACTTTGTGGGAAATGGCAGTTCAATATATTTATAAGCAGAAGTTGACCTTGTTTCCTTTGAAAGTTCACTTTCATTTTGCCAGTCACTACAAAATTTTACCAGAAAAGAGAAGTTCACTTTTATTTGTAGAGAAGTTCAACTCGCTGGCAGGGGAAGTTCAGTATATAGAAATTCACAAAAACAATTCGTGAAGTTCACTCCAGAAAAATTCGAAGTTCACTACAGAAAATTTCGAAGTTCACTAAAAATACAAATTTCACTTGCTAAATTAAAAGAAGCGTTGTGCAACAGACATCGCTACCCCGTATAGTAGAGAGATCAAGACTTGTGGAACAAACTAGCACATTGCATGACTCTACGACACAAAACATATATCAACTCATATAATGAGAAGAATACAAATATTACACATCAAAAGGATCACGGATCCAACAATTCATCCAGCGGAAGCGGGTAGTGTTGTCTAACAACAAGAAGCAAATATATGGCCTAAGAGGCCTACAATAAACATCACCCAAGCCAGCTTGTTCCACGGTCCCAAGCTGCCACCTGGGAACCCCAGACTAGTAGTCGATGTCAACGAAGAACCCACCTAGCTGCTCGGTGTTGTCCTCCTCTGAAATACAAAATCATAGAGGCAGCAAAGAGAGACTGAGTACGATGTACTCGCAAGTTTAGTAGGGCGATATAGGCCCAATGACTGACGGAGGCTCTAAAGCTTTATATGTATTTCCTTTTGCATAAAGCTGATTTTCATAAACCGAAACATAAATGACACATAGCACCGTCTAATCAGAATAGTTTTCAAAAAAGGGGATAAGAGAATAACACTTTCCTCGTCGGTTCTAGGCGAACCTACTTGTAACCAAACCACTCATCTCCACCAAAGGCACTCCCTCGAATCACCCTCGAGGAAGAACCTTTATCACAATGTGATTATGCAACCTTTAGCTGCCATATCAATTAGGTTAAAATTATCTATGGTCTCGTATATCCGTTCCCAAGTCGTCCATAACCGCGGACACGGCTTTTCGAAAAGATTAACCCTGCAGGGGTGTACTATTTTACTCATTGGTACCGTCCGGCTCACCTAGTTGGCCCTCTTCCCGGGAAGGCCGGCGAGCGGGCGCGGTTAGACCTTTACAATGCATGAGGCTTACTCAAGGACCATCAGTGGCGGAAGGACAGGTTCAGCGCTCCCAGCGCCCTGCCCCACCGTCACATCCTACACACCACCATCCTCATCAATTCTTTTTCCCGCTCACACACACGGCAAATGGAAAACTCGAACTAGAGGACCCTTGACAAGCCCCTCACAAATTATTCGGTCAGTAAGGCGCCCATACACCCACCAATGGAAGCACGCTCGATCTTGAGTCTAGAGACAAGAACTCGCACCTAGGGGCTAGAGTGAGGCAAAACACCATCCCCGATGGCAACTCACCCAAGCCGTCTTAGCATTTTAATTAAGCATCACCATTATCCACCATGCCCGAGTCATTCCATCAACATCAATAATTATGGAATTCAACAACGGATAAACTAGTATTTCAATTAAGCATTTCTAAGCATGGCTAAGCATATAACCAACAATTATGTTTGTATCCGGCCAACACATCAACACTAGGGTTCATAGGTAGGGATACATGGAATTGGCTCGGGAAGAAACATGCAATCATAGGATTCTCTATATATAAAATAAAAGAGACATTTGGAACCGCATGCAATATTATGGTGGATAAAATAATTTGATAAAATCATAGGATGCTAGAATGCCAAGAAGGTTAGGTTATCTCTTGCCTTGCTGCCCGGGCGTGAAGTACGGCTCGTCGGGGTAAGTAGCGTTAGCCTCGACTCCGGAATCTATCGATACCCAAAGAAAGGCAAAGAACAAATAAATCACAAGAAGCACAAGGTGCAATGCTCAATCACATGATGACATGTCAAGTTGATCCATTGATATTATTATATAACTTAAATCGCAACATTAAATGGGGAGCCAAATAAGTAGTGCAATTATTTGGAACCAACCCCATATTTATCTTAGTGACCACGTTCTTCATAAATTATTGAATTATTAGAGAAGTGGCTCAAAATGCATGAACATGACATGAAATGGTTAGGGTTTATCATTCCGATCATTTCGGTAATTTATTTGTAATTTTCGGAGCACCGATGAATAAATAGCAAATTAAATAAATAATTGAATTTAATTCATTTAATCAGATTATGAATAACATCAAATAAAAGTTTGTGATCATGATGTGATAAGTGCATGGTTTGATAGCATTTGACGTGTTGATCACTTTGATATTTAATTCATAATTTTTGGACAAATATTTAATAAGTTATGAATTTTCCTAATTTGGTAATATTTAACCCATTTTAGAAATTCTTAAATAACAGCAAATTTATTTAAACAAAAGGGCAAAACAATGTTTCCAACAGATAGCAAATGTTTTTCTAAACACTTTGGTATTTGATTTGCCAAAATTGGTGCATTTTTCCAATAGATATGAATTATTTAAAATTCCATTTTATTTTCCAATTTTACAGATTTTACTATTGGGCCGGCCCACAGGTCGGCCAAGGCCGGTTTTGAGCCGGGGTGGAGGCAGAAACGGCCGGCCTCAGAGCCGGCCCAGACCGGGGCCAGGCCGGGGCACTGCCCGAACAGGCCGGCCTAGTGGCCGGCCCAGGCCGGGGTGAAGGTCGGGCGACCACGCGCGCAAGCGGTCGGTCAAGGCCGCGACCGGCGCGTGCCGGCGCGGTGACCACGGCACGGCCGACGGAGAGCGCGCACCGTCCAGGCGCGGACGCGCACGCTCAGGGACGGTAGGGACGGCAAAAGCACGCAGCGCACCTCGGCGTGCTAGAAACGAGCGGCGCCGACAGGTGTTGGTCGCCGGAGCGACAGGCCAGACGGCGACATCGGCGACCGGTGTCGGCCTTCGGCGCTATGACGAACAAGAGGGGGAGGGAGAGCACAAGGAGGACGGGAAGCACCGCGAGCTCACCCTGAGCATTTTGGAGTGGTCGGCGGAGGCTGGGGTGGCCGGTCGGCGACGTGAGGGTGCTCGGACGCCGGCGGCCGGAGCGAAAGGGATCGGCGGCATGCTTGAGGTAGAGGGCGTCCCGGCCCGATTCAATCGGCGGGGAGGATGAGGAGAGCGAGGCGAAGCTCGTGGAGGCGTCGGCGTGGCCAGGAACGGCTGGGGTCGACGGCGCCCGTGACGGCAGCGTCGGCGGCAACAGAAACTCGGAAATGCCTAAGTCTAGGGTTTCCGGTTCGGGGGGGGGAGGGAGCAGGTGAGGGGGGCGAGTGAGAGGACGGGCAGGGCACGGGGTCCTCTTGTCCTCCAGGGAGCTGGTCGAGCAGGGGGACAGGGCGGCATGGGAGGGCGCGGCCACGGCCTGGCGCCAGTGACGGCCATGGAGGCCATGGTGAGGAAAAAAAAGAAAAAGGGAGAATTGTGAATAACCCCCTGGCCGATTTAATTTAATTACAAAGAGGTCCTGCAGCAACTTTTAACAATTTAATTGGGGCCTTTATACAATTTTATAAAATGTGCAAAAATTCACATAGGCTCCATTTAACCCATAGAACCTCTACAAAAAGTTTGGCTTTAAAATAAAAAGTTTAGCACCATATTTGTTCATAGGGTTTAGTTATGGCCATTTTTGATAAATTCCAAAATAGATTCATTTGGAGCATTTAGGCATTTCAATAAATTATGAAAAGATTTATGGAGGCTCATATTATAACAATGAAGCACCCCATATTTTTATTTGGAATTTTGGGGAAGTTTAACTTGGTTCCAAAATATAAATTGAATTGAACCAAATTGAATTCCCAAGTTTACTTAATTGATTTTTAAGGACTTAGCCTTTGGCAAGTATCTACAAAATATATCCTTGAGTTTCCTGAACAATTTGGAGACTCAATGAAAAATTGGTTTTACCAAATTGAGTATTGGATTTGGTTTGGAAAATTTAGGAAGGGTTTTGCTTCCCTAGTTTTTAATTTCCAAGTGTGGCTTTATTTAGAGTTCGCAATTTAAATATGAATGCCATGATGCAATGCAAAACGAAAAGCGAAAATTTGGCCCATATTTTAGGGTACTAATCTGGGGCTGTTACAATTCTACCCCCCTTACAGGAATCTCGTCTCGAGATTCTAGAGTAGAAGTAGGGATGAAGGAAACATGACAACACACATTTTCCACGGTCTTCTCGATCTCACGAAGATCTTCCTTGGTGTATAACTTGGATCTAGGAAGCTTGACGCGTCAATGGGGCGCAAAGAACAGAAGATAGCTTATGGTGACGGACAGAAGTGGTCTTTGCCCACAACCATAAGCCATTGGGAAAAACTAGGAACGACTTGACCATACAAAGGTCGAGCCGAGGGTAGGACAACCAATCACTCGTTCAAGGCCACGACAAATACTTCAACCACTCCGAGGCGTAGACCATAGAGATTTTAAGCACCACGAGGAGAAAAGACACCTTGTGGACTACACGTTGTTAACATACCAAAAGTTTCCATAAGGTTGGAATCTCGGTCCTAACGGAACTGATGAATTGACCCCACGTCCGTGCGATAGGGAAAAGCTTTGAGTTCACCTAGGAAGGATAGATATAGCATTTGATCCACAAGTAGATAGAGAGGTAAAACCTGATAACGAGCTATTCCTAGGATACAGGGAGTAGGGGAAAGACCATACGGAAAACTACCAGGGTAAATTACACATTACCCTCAGGGATAGTGGTTGAGGTCAAAGATTTGAGAGATCTCGTCAATAGGCCTTCCGGTGAGGTGAATGAGCCACAACATCGGACTTGTCGGGGTTGCTAGTAAGCTTAGGTCAGGCTCTTCCTAAACCACCCAGCATCATTTCTGCTTGAGGTTCCGAGTTGGTTAGGCATGTGGGTAATTCAGACTTGACATGTCCGAGGGAGGAGTTTGCTAAAGTTAGCCGATAGGTAGGATAACTAGATTCCCAAGACAAGGGCTACTGGGCCAAGCTCCAGAACACGAGCTAGATTGGGAGTTCCATTGGGTCACGATTACGAAGCGGAGATTGAACCAGCATGAACTCCAAACAATGAAACCCAGCTGATTCATGATGGGGAAACACCGGTAAGCTGAGGAGATTTGACAACTTCTCCTTATTTAGGAACGACTCGGTCAGGGATTTGGTGTGCACACATGGCTTAACCAGAGGATGGGAGGTAACAACCTACCAGCTCCATGATGCACATATACGTAACCAACCTGTGATTTAACCCGAGGGGACAAAGTGTACTTCACTCGGATCCATAGCTACAAACATCACTAGTTGCGAGAGAAAACTTGCTTTTCAAGAAAAGATGTGTTCTTGAGAGTTTCGACATGAATCTAACTCGTTGACCGAAGGTACACCTGAACGAAAGGACTTGGCAACACAGACAACTCAGCCCGGTGATACGATTACCAACCAGGCTAAGAGTGTCACCAAAGTCTTTGGATTTCAAAACAATATCAATTGCTAAGAGTATCCGATTACCACGACGAGATCCATCCTCAACATTCTCAAGCCCGAGTAGCTCAGAGGTAGATGGATAGGGAAAGGTAAGAGTATCACTTCATCCGTGTCCTTTCAATTGGTATCAGAGCGGGTTCTCTCTTTATAAGGCTTCACGGCCTAGATATTAAAGATGTCGTCTAGTGATTTAGTACACAATGCCTCTTTAATATTCGATGGCACTAATTATGATGATTGGAGAAATCGCATGCTAAATTATTTTAGGGACATTAATCCATATATAGAGCAAATTCTAGATATGGGTTTTTCTCCTCCAAAGGATCCAAAAAGATTATCTTTAGAGGATGAGGAAAATTCTTATCTAGATGCTCAAGCTTCTAAAGTGGTTTTCATGTCTTTGAGAAATGCAGTTGCTTTGTCGATCTCTCCTTATCGGAATGCTCATGAGCTATGGACCAAGCTTCAAGACAAATATGGTGTGTCCATTGATTGTGGGAATGATTGTTCTCCCACCACCTCCGGGCGTGATGAGTTCTCAACTTCTTCTACTTCACCTACATGTGGCAAGCCACAAAATAATACAATGGTGAGTAGGGATAAATTTTGCAATGATGATAGTGAGCTTCTTATAGATGATATTTCATCTCTATCTTATTGCAATGATTTATCTTTGGACTTAAACACATCTAGAACTATAAATGTTTCACATGCTTGTGTTGATAGTCCTTGCATATCTTCTAAATCGTCAAGTAGTGATGATCATGACAATAATAATGATGATGACGAAGATGATGCTTACTTTAGTAAGAAAGGTCTAATGGTTCTTAATGCTCTTTCAAAGAATGAAAATGCTTGTGAGAACCTCCATGAAATCATGAGCACCCTTGTTGAGCGAGGGCTTACTATTGAAAATTTGGAAGCTCGTGAAAATGAAAGTCTTAGCCGCTAACATGATTATGCGAACACGATTGCGGATCTTGAGGAAGCTCTTGAAGATGAACAAACCACCAAGAAATCTCTTGAGGAGACATTTACTATAAAGTTATCTAAAGTAAATGAAACCCATGATAGAGCTCTCAAGGTGGCTAATGATTTGAAAATAAAAAATGAAGAGCTTGCTATTGAAATTGTTAGACTCCTTGAGGCTAATGAGAAATTTGAAAAGGATGTCAAGTCCTTGGAAGATTCTCTTGCACATCTCACTAAGTCCCATGATCAACTCCAAGCTCAATTACTAAAAGAGCTTCCTACTTGTTCTCCCATTGCTATTAATGTTGATGCTTGTGCTACTAACTCTATTTCTTGTGAAGCATCCATTTTAAAGGAGAATGTTGAGCTAAGGGCTCAACTTAAATTGCTAACTAGCAATTATGAGATATTGGAAGAAAGCCATGAGAAGCTCTTGAGCTCTCATGAAGATCTTCTAGTATCTCATGATAAGCTAAAGTTGGCTCATGAGGCTATCGCTACCAAGGTAATATCTAGTGAGCCTCATGTGGAAAATGGCACAACTTCTACTAAAAATGCTATAATGCCATGTGCTAGTCCTTGTAATTCTTCATCTCACACTAGTGGTAAATCATATGTTGAATTACATTTCGTGCCTAGTTGCTCTAACAATGAAGCCTCAACTTCCACTAGTACTTGTGTAGCTACTAACCTTGTAGGGAAGACTAAAGAGTACAAGGCACAATCCACTTCTTTGAAGAAAGATGTGGAGAAGCGTCATAAAGGGAAGACCACATTTGACAACATGTTGAGTGTGCGAAAATCCCCAATGACAAGAGTGGACTTGGATTCAACTCCAATATCAAGAACAAGTCCAAGAGTAGCAATAAGAAGGGCCAAGAACAAGTCAATCATTTGGCCAAGATTGTTTGCTTCAAGTGCAAAGTTGAAGGGCATCATGTTAGGGATTGCCCAATGAAGAAGAAGCCTCTTAGTGAGAAGCAACTAGGGAAGCGGCCTATTGTTCAATCTCATCCTCAACCTCGGGTTGAACAAAGGCCACCTCTTAAGAAGACTCAAGTTATTGCTCCTCAAGTTGAGGATCCTATTAAGAAGAAAGAAAAGAGTCGATATTGCTACTTATGCCGTGAGAAGGGCCACTTGGCTTCTTCATGCACTAATGGTACTCTATACAACCCCATAATAATTGATGATGTTTATTCTCTTAGGAAGGATAGGGTTGGCAATGTGTTTGCCAAATATGTGGGGACTCAAAGTGGTGTCAAGAAAAGAACCATTTGGGTTGCCAATCCTATTGTGACTAACCTCTTAGGACCCAACTTGGTTGGGGACCAACAAGCTCAAACTTGATCAATAGGTTGTGATGGAGGACATTGGCGACTTGGCTATCACTTGAAGAATTAAGGGATATTCATGGTTATATCTCATTTAGCCAAGTCAATTGGATTATCACATATCTATCTCATATCCAATGCTCCTTCTTGCGGTAACTTGTATTTAAATTATATATACATTGAAAGTTGCTTGCTCCCTTGCATGTGTTAGTTTTGTTCCTAGCATGTGCTTGTATATGTTGTGCTTATTACTTACCTTGAGCAATCAAGTTTGTGTATGTTAATGTGCGCTCCATATATGTGTAAACTTTGTGTTGAGTCTTTATTGGATCTTGTGTTGATTTCAATTGGCTCTTTTGAGAAGATTAATGGACTATCCCATTTTGGGGGAGTGATATGCTTTGTGCACTTCACTAACCTAAAAATGTGTGTATATGAGGAACACCACCTAGTATTGATATATCAAGATTATCTAGTAACTATGTGGTGTGTCATGCTCATGAGAAATTCAAATTCTATAATGTCCATTAATTATCTCTAGTTGATTTTATTTGCCTCTTGTTAAGAAGAAATGAATTATCACATTGTGGGGGAGCAATACGCTATGTGCATATTACAATCCCATAAAATGTGAACATTTGAGGTTTTGCCACTTAGATTTGATATTGTAAATTATCTTATTCCTATGTGGCATCTTTTCTCAAACAAGTTCCAATTTTCCTTTTGTGGTTACCCTTTGGCTCTTGTTTGTGTGAGTTTGCTTGGTATGGTTTCTCTCTAATATGCATTCTCATATATTATTTGAGAAACCATTTGTTCCATATTATTCTAACCATGGCCTTGCCGGTTGGTTTGAATAATTGGAACTACCAACAAACTTTATTAAAATATGGTGTTTTATTTCTTATCTCTTGCCATATGTTTTATGTTGTGAGGATATTCGTGGATGCCTCTATCACCGGGAAAATAATTCCTAATGGTCATTGTCCTTGGACAATCCATATTTATGTTTGTGATAGAATATTTTTGATTATCCTTACATTGGCATTGGCTTTTATTTTCCCCATCTCTTGCCAAAATATTTATTTTGACTCCCATTGCCTTCCTTGCCTCTTGCATGGATCCTAATTTTCAATTGGTAATGTTTACTATTGTAAATAAAATATGAAGAGTAATGATCCCTTGTGCGTGCATTTTGTATTCAAATGCAAATATCAAAAAATAATGCATGAATCTTGGGGGAGCATTCCTTTTATTTAGAACACTATCCAATCTATCAATATTTGATCCTTTCAATTGGCATTTGATTTCTATCATATGTGTTTATGGAAGACAAATCTTTTTCTCTTAATGCTTTGTGCCATCATGAAAATTGTAGAGGGTGTTTGGTTTATTTGGTGTAACCTTGCTCTCTCTTGGGAGTCTTGCTTTCTCATTTCTTGTTTTATGTTTATCCTATAGAATGAGAAATCTCTTTGAGCATGTCTCTTTCTTTTATCTTATATGCTCATTGGCCTTGCCTAGGTACCTCCAATTGGTATTAATTGGAATTTAATATCTCCTTCATAGATATTTGTTTCAATTGATATTTATTGTAGGAATTTTGATACCTTATTACTCTATTCTACTTTAATTGATTCCGGTCAAGTATTATCCTCTTCTTGGTATCTTTTCTCCCAATTGGTATCTTATTTTCAATTGGTGTCTTATCGATCATAGGTTGCTTTGATTCGATTCCTTTTGATATCACACTTCATATGTTGATGTGTTTTCAATCATATGTTGATTTGATTTTTCCTCAATCATGTGTTGATTTGGATTTTGATATAATTTGGACAACCTTTTTGTGTCACACTTTGGTGTGCCCTCTTCTTGGTTTACTTGGTGTTTTGTCCAAATTATATCTCGTTTGGTTCTTAAAAGACTTTGTATGTATATCCTTTAACATATATATTATATGGCATGCCTGTCTTTCTTGATCCAATATATAGGGAATACTCCACCGAATCCTAAATCGGCTAAGATGTGCATGAAATTCAATTTCACATTTATATGCACATATTTATGTGGAGTATGTCCTATGTATTGTAGTTCATCTAACTACTATGGGACCCAATGAGTTTGGGAACCATGTTGTACTTGAATTTTGTTTTAGGTACAATGGAGATACATTGGATGCTTGCCTCACTCATAAGGAAGGTGTTCTCACCGTGTGATTATTGGAGTCAAGCTTTGATGATAAACAAAATTCTCATCTTCATCATCACCAATGCTATATCGGTAACAAGTATCTATCCCATGCATATCTTTCTTGTATTCAACCTTGTGTAGGTTGCATCTTGGCATGAAAACTTTAATGTGCAATTGCTGTGGTTTTGGCTTATTTCCTTCACTTGGTATATCTTTGTGATATTTGTGATGAAATTGCAAAAACCTTTCCATCAATTGGTATTAGTTATTTGTGATACTTGTTGCCTATCTCAAAGCATTTCCACTATCTCTTGTTCCCTTAGTGATATGTGTGATGCATTTGATGTGTTTGAAGTTCATTTATATACAATGAGATAAATTTGAGCTATGTGCTATGCTTTTAAGCAATAATCTCTTTTTGTATATTCATGACTTCCTTTTGGTTACCATGGTCTCCTTTTCTTCGACCATTTTATATGTGTAAGTTTCTTTGTTGATGTATATCATTAATGATTTGTCTACTTAGAAACCTATACATATGAGAGAGGTCACCTTTTATTTGGTATCCTATTTTCTTTCAAGCCACCTTGTCTTTTATCTATAATTATTTTGTGGCTCCAAGTTTGTCTCGTGAGTGCTTGTCTTATTTCTTTTCGCACTCACATTTTATTGAAGATTCTTCTCTTCATGCTTTTCTCCTTTCTGGAGATGTTTAGAATGATTTCATCCTTTTGCAATCTTTGGATCCTCAATATAGTTTGATTTCCTCTATTATTCGTCAATGGATATGTGCATTTGATTTCACTCATATCTTGAGAAATGTATACCTTGTGGAGGAACTCATATTATATTGGCCTTCTAATTTTTTCTTCCCATTTCGGCAATCGATGCCAATGGGGGAGAAGTTTTAGAGGGTTTAAGGGAATTTGGTTTTATGCTTTCGTTTGGTTCTTAAGCATTTGCCTCTCATGCTCATGCATCCTTGTCTTGCAAGGTTGCTTAATTCATTATATAAACCCTCTCAAAAGGGATTGTCATCAATTACCAAAATGGGGGAGATTGAAAGAGCATGGTTGCCCCCATGTGTTGTTTTGGTAATTAATGACAATCTCTATGGACTAATGTGTGCTTTGAGTTATATTTGTAGTGTTGGTCCATAAGGAATGCTTGAACTCCATATGTTGGAGTCAAGGCTAAAAGAAGAAGATTATATGTTGATCAAGGCTAAGTGCAAGTTGATCAACATACAAGATAAGCGCATGTGAAGGTATGCGAAGAAGAAGATTATATGTTGATCAAGGCTAAGTGCAAGTTGATCAACATACAAGATAAGGGCATGTGAAGATATGCGAAAGAGTGTCTCTCCCATATTAGTGTATGGGGGAGCAATATGCGAGTCTTCACCAAGCGGAGCACAATCAAGAAAGGTGATCCACTTGAGAGTAGATCAAGATCGTCATCATCTAGCTCAAGTGGAATGCTCAAGGAAAAGGTATGATCTTGATAGGGTTTCTATTTTACCGGTCTCGAGGTGTAGTTGGGAGACCGGGTTTTAGGATAGGTAACCGTACTATCAAGAGGGGCTCTCAAGTAAGCTTTAGCGTATCGGTCGTAGAGAGCTCAAACCTTTGCATCCTTGGCATCATCTTTATTGGTTCCTATTTGGCTCTTATCGTGGTGTGGTATTGGTGCTTGTCGTGCTTGTCATGACAAGGCCAAGGTCACTGAAAACGGTTTTCATGTGTCTCCTCTTAAGTTTTCGGTGTCGGAGATTTTGCCGGTCCATCTATGCGGAAGGTTTCACTCTTCCATTTAGTAGCAAAATCTCCCTTGCTTGGTTTCAATAATTTCACTTGTTATTGGGTAGCATTTGTCGTCCTCTTTCCAACAAAGTTGGTTTCACTTCATTCGGACTTCATTTGCAAAAGATATGGTTTTCCGGTCTTCAATAGAAAGGTTTTACCTTTCATCTTTTGGTTTTACCATATCCTTTTGAACAATGATGTTTCTATGCATAATATTGTAGGGCTCGTTGTGACGATTCCAACAAGTCCAAGAGTATCGGAAACGGAGTTCGTATGTGGAAATTATTGTGTTTTCGGTGTCGAACATTCTTAGAAAGAAAATTAGAAGGCGTCGCCCTGGCTGGCCGGCCTAGGCCGGCCTGCTGACCGGATGCCTCTGGTGGGTGGCCGGCCCCCTGGCCGGCCCAGGCCGGGCGTCTCTGGGGGGTGGCCGGCCACGGCCGGGCTGCGGCCAGGTGCCTCTGGTGGGTGGCCGGCCCCCTAGCCAGCCCAGGCCGGGCGGCTCTGGGGGGTGGACGGCCCCCTGGCCGGCCTAGGCCGGGCTACAGGCCAGGTGCCTCTGGTGGGTGGCCGGCCCCCTGGCCAGCCCAGGACGGGCGGCTCTGGGGGGTGGCCGGCCCCCTGGCCGGGCTCTAGGCCGGGCGACTCTGGGGGTGGCCGGCCCCCAGGCCGGCCCAGGCCGGGTGCCCTGTGTGCCCATGCGTGTTGATCTCAGGCCGGCCCCCCGGCCGGCCTAGGCCGGGCACCCTGCCTCTCCAACGGCTCCATTTTGGAGCCTCCTATTTAAGGGGTTTCTTCCCCAAATAAACCCTAACTTTTTCCAACCTCTTGAGCTATTTTCCCCCTCAATTGTTGACCCTCTTGAGCTTGGCTAACTCTCAATTCCTCCAATAGTTCTTGCTAGTTTTTGAGGAAAAGAGAGAGGAGGTCTAGATCCACGTTTCCCCCGATCGTTTTCTCCTTTAAGTGAGGGGAACACTTTGGATCTAGATTTTTGGAGGTTCTTTGTGTTTCTCCTTTGTTCTTCCTCTCAAATCCCTCCCAAGCATTAGTTGCTTTGGTTGGATTCGGGTTGGAAGATCTTGACCACTTAGTGTGTTCTTGCCATTGCATCGGTTTGAGTTCTCCACGGTGATTCGTGGAAAGTGAAGTTGAGAAGCTTGTTACTCTTGGGTGCTTTGGTGCCCTAGAGCTTGTTCCTCTAGGGCACGTTGGTACCCTAGACGGTGTTTGATTTCTCGGAGTCTTGGTGGCTTACGGAATTTGTTGGGAGCCTCCAATTGTGGAGTGTGACTCAGCCTTGGTTCGTCTCGGAGCTTTGGTAGCTACGAAGACATTGCCGGGAGCCACCAATTGAGTTGTGGTGTGTGCCCCGGCCTTGGAGCATCAAGTCTTGGCGGCTCGGTGCATTTGGTGAAGACCCTCCAACTTGTGGAGTGTGCTTCATCCTTGTAAAGGTTCTAGTTGTCAACCTCAACGGCAACATAGTGACAATGCCTCGCCACATTGGTGGTAAGACACAACGGAGATACGGTGTGCCATATCAAGGCTACTCGGTGTTTCACATTGGTGAACACCGCGCCGCTCCAACGGAGACTAGCTTCCATTGGGAAGTGAACTCCGGGATAAATCATCGTCTCCAAGTGCCTCAGTATTTCTATATCCGAGTTTCTTACTTATGCTATTTACTTTGTGATAGCCATAGAGTTTAAAGTTATATATCTTGCTATCACCTAGTTGATTATATTGCTTAGCATAAGTTGTTGGTGCACATAGGTAAACCTAGCTAGTTTAGGTTTTGGCTTGATAAATTAAACGTTAGTTTTATTCCGCATTTATTCAAGCCTTAACCGTAATAATTTTAAATCGCCTATTCACCCCCCCCCCCCCCCTAGGCGACATCCGTGTCCTTTCAGGTGGGCTTTGGGCCAGTTTGGGCTACTCTCTCGCGTCTCAAAACATTTTTCTTTTGCAAATTAATTGGCAATTAATTTTCGAAAACGGAGACGACTGTCTCGATAAAACTTTTTCGGCAATTTTAGCAAAATAAAATAGGGTTTAATAAAAATAGTTTTTGTTGCCAAAAATATGCGATGCACATGATGCTGATGTCACAATGATGCAAAAACAAAAACAATCAAAAATCTAATTTGTGGAAAACCCCGGGACATTACAAATCTTCACCAAGCGAAGCGCTATCAAGAAAGGTGGTTCGTCTTGAGGAGATGAAGATCATCTTCATCGACCTCAAGTGGATTAGTGCGCAAGGCAAAGGTATGATCTTGATAGGGTTTCTATTTTACCGGTCTCATGATGTTAGTTGAAAGACCAGGTTATAGGATAGATAACCGTACTATCAAGAGGGGCTCTTGACCGAGTATCTTGATCATATCGTTCGTGGAGAGCTCAAACCTTTGCATCCTTGCATTCTTGCAATCATCTTCATTGCTTCTTATTTGGCTCTTATCGTGGTGTGGTCTTGGTGCTTGTCGTGCTTGTCATGACAAGGCTAAGTTCACCGAAAACGGTTTTCATAGGCGTCTTCCATATGCGTCTTCTATTGCATTTTTGTTATTGGAGATTTTGTCAATTCGTCCTTGTGGAAGGTTTCACTCTTCCATTTATTTGCAAAATATCCTTTACTTGTTTTCAACATTTCCAAGGGTAGCATTTGTCGTCCTCTTTCCAACAAAATTGGTTTCACGACATTCGGACTTCATTTGCAAAAGATATAACATTTCCGGTTTGCGAAATAGAGGTTGATCCTTTCCCCTTTGGTTTTTACAATATCTTGTTGGACTATGATGTTTCTCTGAATAATCTTGTAGTGCTCGTTGTGACGATTCCAACGAGTCCAAGATTATCGAAAACGGAGTTCTTTTGCAAAAGTTATGGGTGTTCTGGTTTTACTGTTTGGATCTGGCCCGGAGATGGTCCCGAGTCTCCGGTCCAACCGGAGTCTCCGGCCCAAAGTATCCGGACACTCCGGTCCTGAGTTTTTCGGCGCTCAGTGTTCTTTTTTAGGTGCGGTACTGGATAGGGGTCCGGAGGGACACCGGAGATAGTCCGGAGTCTCCGGCCCCTCTGGACCAGAGTCTCTGGTCTGCCCCGATGACCCAAGTGTGGTGCGCCTCTGTTGCCCTGTCCGGAAGGAGGCCGGAGCCTGGCCGGAGTCTCCGGTCTGAGTGGCCTCCAACGGCTAGTTTTTCAGGGGACCTATAAAAGGCCCCATTCCTCCCCAAAATCCCTAAGATTTTCTGCAGCACGAAATTCTCTCTCTCTCTCCCACCATTGTTGACCTTGGAAAACCTTGCCCTCTCCAAATCCCTCCAATGATTCTTGCCCATCTTTAGGGTTTCAAGAGAGGAGATCTAGATCTACATTTCCACCAATCAATTTCTTCTCTAAGTGAGGGGAACCTAGTTGATCTAGTTCTTGGAGTTCTTTTGTGGTTCTCCTCTTTGTTCTTCCTCTCAAATCCCTCCCTAGCATTAGTTGCTTTGGTTGGATTTGGGAGTGAAGGACTTGACCACCTTGTGTGGTCTTGCCTCTTGCATTAGTTGCATCGGTTTTCTCTCTCCACGAAGATTCGTGGAAGTTGAAGGTTGAGAAGCTGCATTGTGTTCCCAAGAGCTTGTGCCTCTTGGGTCCATTGTGTACCCTAGACGGTTGGTGGTGCCGCGAAGACTTCGAGTTGTGAAGCTTCGGGCAAGATTTGGGAGCCCCCAATTGAGTTGTGGGTGTGTGCCCCAAGAATGGTGTAAAGGCTCCGGATTCTTACACAGGTTACAATCTTATTACACAGGTTTGATGTATGGTAGCTTGTAATGATTAGAGGATACACAAAGGCCTAGGCATTAACACCACTGTAACGTAAAAACGAAAAATTGGTGGCAATAGCCCAGTCTGATGTACAAGAACTCTGAATAAAGCATCACCTAATTTTGCAATACTTGGTTCTGCAGTTTAAGGCATGAACATGTGTACAACGTCAAGATTTTGGATCAACAAAATTAAATAAATATAGCATCTAATGAAACAATTTGTTATCACCGTGTTTCTCATGTCTACTGTTATTATATCAGTTGCTAAAAGACAGGATAGTATATGACAACAAAGTGAAAGAGTGCAATGAGAAGGCCTAGCAAGGATATTCTTTTGCTACCTGAAAAATCAACCCACAAAAAAGAGAACCAAACAGGCAAAGCCATCAGAGAAAAAATAGTCCTTAACCCATCTTAAAATTCCAGATAACAATGTTGGAATTGATATAAACTACAACACGTTCCTTTAAACTGTTGTTTAATATGAGCTCCTTTTCTGCCAGCTTCTTAACTCATCACAAAATTCAGGTGTAGATGAAAAAAAAATCATAGGAGACTGAGATAGTTGGGGCTTGAAGCAGATTAGTTGGCAACATTCCATTCCAGTGTGCTAAACTTAAACTAATGCACATGTGCAAGGCAAATTAACTGACCTTGATACTGGCACACAATTCCTCCATCTGATTGTCTGATTGCTATAAGGAGGACCAGAATTAGAGTAAGCAAATCAAGTTGAAGAAGAAGGGAGCAGAGTCGTCCAGAACGTGAGCAACTTGTGTATCATCCGATATGGGGTTGCATGATACTGCAAATGATAGCATAAGCAACAGATTTTTTGCACAGGCAAGAGCAACAGATTATTGGCGCAATTTGATATTTCTTGCAGTTGCATTTCCTCAACAGACGGGTCCCTAGGAATATAATAGTTGAAGAAAAAAAAGTAAAGGGTTCACGTTGTGCTTGGTACCAACTCCAAGCACATAAAGATCTGTCAGAAAACAACAACAATAATGCTATATGAACCAAATATATCACACAAGATGTATTTCTTATAGCTATCATTATCAAGAGGTCATTCAACATAGCAGGAGTCATGTAAATGAAACTACCATTTTTTTTCGTGTGTTGGTATGTCGTTCAGAGGAGTGTGTTGCATAGCCATCAAAATATCAAATAATATGCAGGTGGCTGAGGTTCCTCCACATTAGTAGTATTTGATTTGAAACCTTTTGTACAACTTGGGTGTTTATGTTCCCAATTTGTATCAGCAGCTTTTTGGTTAGGCATATAAATGGGGTATATATTCGCGGTGTAGATCCAGATGAATTTGCTTGATTTCTAATCTGGGAGGAATAGCAGGAGCAAGATAAATATAGTTAGTCACTTAATATATTGGAATAAAAATCGTATCTGTAGTAGCTTAACTCAACTGACCGTGTAATATCTCATACGAAAAAAGTTTGAAGGATAACTCAATGGAAATAAAATCAACCTTCCAGTAGCACCATATTGTTAACATGGTGGTCTGGTGGATAGATTTACTCACCATACGGGATCGCTGCTGTGAGATCGCGGCGAAGCCTTGGCAGAACGCCATGGACGGATCACGTGATTGGAAACTCTTCGTCCAGTCCATAATCTTAATTCGACGAATGTTCCCACCTCTCTTTATGCCTCCATCACTCTCGCTCTTCTTATGTTGCAGGCTAACATATATACTTATGTTATTTATGTACCAATAGGATTACAGGTTATGACGTATATACCTTGCAATATGTAGATGCAGAGGATTGTCAGCTCCTTCCCTTGGGGTGTTTGTCGACGGCAGATTCACCAGTTCTAAGGCGAAGCATTCCGAGACTCAAACAGAGATATATTTATTTGGTCACCAAAATGAAGAAAGTAGCCTCTGTACTAATAGACATGTCCGTAATGGCCTGGATTAGATCTTGGAATTTGTTTGAAAATCATGCTTGTGATTGGTCTAAGATTCTAAACAATCTTTCATGTTCTGGTGCCCGAGGAATCACAGCACGGAGATAATTCGTAAAAATATTTCGGATGCACAGAGAAAATGGATTGTGAGCGTGGTCATCGAAATCTCACTACTAGTACACAATAGACAGACCCAATATAGTAACCACTCCTGGTACACACTTAGGCTCCCAATTTGACTGTTAGTATAGTACTATTACTCCCATATGCAACAAGCATAATCCAACTACTGAACCTTCAAAGGGAAACCTCAGAAGCTCCTTGCTGATAAATTTTTACAAGATCAGTTGCCTGCAGCAAATAAAATTTTGATTTTACTATAAGAGATTCCCAAGAAAAGCATTTATTCTGATCCGGAATATTATAGACATGCAAAATTTCTTAAGATCTGGTATATTTGAGGAACTTAAGGATGGCAAGAACAATGTACTTGAGGTAGCAGAACCTGGAGGCCTATGGTGCAGGGACCTTTGACCAGTTGATGCATGGTGATGTCGCGCCCGTGGTTGAGCTTGACGACGACACCGACGGAGGCCCCCGGGTAGGTCAGGCATAAGTTATAGAGGCCGACGACGATGGGGCAGTCCTCCCGTCGTTGAAGCGCTTGGCGGCTTGAGGGCCGGATCTTGTCTGATGTGTGCCTGCGTCTTCCGCATGTGCCGCTGTCCACCAGCACCATGGCACCATGAGCGGTACCGGCCGCCGCCTCTTCAACACCAACCCGGCCGGGACCGAACTTCTAAGGATTCGGAGAGGCTTCCACCCGCCCAACACCACCGGCGCTGGGGACGCCGCGCCACAACGCCGGCTAGGAACGCCAAATCGCTCAGCGGGAGGATCATCCGCAGCGAGGCTGCTGCGGGGAAGGCATGAGCGCATCGGGTTCCTGTCGCGCCTGGAGTGGCCATGGTGGCACAGCTACGCGAGGACATAGCATCCCTCCCGAACGACGGAGGCGAGCCACGATTTGAAGTCGAGTCCTGTAGGCTGCATGACTGTGGCGACAATCGATCTAACGAGAGGCAAATTGCGGGGCACAGCTGCGTGGGCAGGATGAGCGGGGTCCCGTGATGGAGTGCAGGTCGAGCGTCGTGCCCGTCGCTGCTAATTGAGCGTTAATTGATGACGAAATTTGGGGGGAAACCATAGGTGCGGGAAACTGTTTGTCATCGAGGAGGATCGTGAGGTAGGGGTAGGGAAAAGGTAGGAAGTTGGACGAAAGGAGGGGGTGAAAACGTGGAACAAAACTTTCTTTTTAGATAGGAGAAGGAGATTGATGACGAAATTTGGGGGGAAACCATAGGTGCGGGAAACTGTGTGTCATCGAGGAGGATCGTGAGGTAGGGGTAGCGAAAAGGTAGGAAGTTGGACGAAAGGAGGGGGTGAAAACGTGGAACAAAACTTTCTTTTTAGATAGGAGAGATAAAGCCTGCTTTGTTGAATCTTGTCATGAAAAAGCAATTTTCTGGTGTTAGTGGTGATGATGCCGCCTCTAATTTAAATAACTTTGTCGAGTTATGTGATATGCAAAAATATAAAGAAGTAGAGGGTGACATCATAAAACTGAAACTTTTTCCCTTTTCCTTAAGAGGACGTTCTAAAGATTGGTTATTGTCTTTGCATAGGAATAGTATTGATTCTTGGACTAAATGCAAAGATGCCTTTATTGGAAAATATTACCCACCTGCAAAAATTATACAACTAAGGAGTAACATTATAAACTTTAAACAATTTGATAATGAACATGTTACTCAAGCTTGGGAAAGAATGAAGTCTCTAGTTAAAAACTGCCCCACTCATGCACTGACTACTTGGATGGTCGTCCAAATTTTTTATGCAGGATTAAATTTTTCTTCAAGAAACCTATTGGACTCGGCCACTGGACCTTCATGTCTACCACATTAGGTGCTGCAACAAAACTCTTAGATGAAATGATGGCAAATTATTCGCAATGGCACATCGAGAGAGCTCCTAGTGGTAAGAAGGTAAATTTTGTCGAGTAAATTTCCTTTTTGAGTTATAAGGTTGATATGATTATGTCTATGCTTGCTAGTAAACAAGTTCCTATTGATCCAAGTAATGTTTCTTTAGCTTCTTTGGTGGCTGAAGAGGAGCAAGTTGATGTTAATTTTGTTAAAAATAATTTCAACAACAATGCTTATAGGAACAACTTTGGTAATAATAATTATAAAACTTATCCATCAAATAATGGTAATCAATATGGCAATTCTTATGGTAATGATTACAACAATAATAGAGGCGTGTCCTCTGATCTTAAAAACATGCTTAAGGATTTTTTCACTTCACAAAAGTCTTTCAATAAAATTGTTGAAGAAAAGCTTGAGAAACTTGATAATCTTATTCTTAAAGTGGATAGTCTGTCCCACGAAGTTGATTTCCTTAAAATAAATTTTTTGCCTCATGATGTTAAGGAACATAAAACTTTGAATGCCAGACAAGTGACAATTGATAATAATATAATAATGTTGGCCGAACTTCATGCTAGATGGGAAAGAGAAGAAAAAGAAGCTGAAATTGCTAAAATTAGTAAGGTTGCTAATGGTTGCACTATTTATACTAATGAGGATATTAAAATGTTAAATGCTCAAGAGTCATCTACAGCACCTAAGTATGCTAATGGTAAACGAATTGGAGTAGGAAAAATTTCTACTATGTCTAAAAAGAACCCAAAACTCTCAGTCAACACAGAAACTATTGTTGATAAAAATGCTGAAATCGGTTTTGATGATAAGGATTCTTTAGGTGATAATGCTCCTGTTATTTTTTATGACGATGATCTTGATTTTGATAATTGTAACCTTACTGAAGTCATAAAGTTTTTACAAAATCTTGCTAAAACACCTAATGCTAGTAAAATGAACTTGGCTTTTACTAAGCATATCACTAATGCTCTCATTGAAATGAGAGAAGAAAAGCTTAAATGTGAATTCTCTATTCCTAGGAAGTCAGAGGATGCCTGGGATCCTACTATTAAAATGAAAGTAAATGATTTTGAGTGTAATGCTTTGTGTGATCTTGGTTCTAGTATTTCTATTATGCCAAAAAAAAATTGATGCTCTTGATCTTGGACCACTACAACATTGTGATTTAAATGTGAATTTTCTTGATGCCATTTCGCATACACCTTTGGGTAAAATATATGATGTTCTCATCTTGGTTAATGGTAATTATGTCCCCGTTGATTTCATTGTTATGGATCTTGATTTTAAGCTTCTTTGTCCTATTGTTTTGGGAAGACCGTTTCTTAGAACTGTTGGTGCTGTTATTGATATGAGACTGGGCAATATTAAATTTCAATTTCCACTGAAAAAAGGGATGGAACATTTCCCTAGGAAGAGGATAAATAAACCTTTTGATTCCATTGGTAAGCCAAAGAGTGGTTTTGAATTTGGTTCTATTGATAAAACTTGAATTTGCCCTTTCTGCCTAGCTAAAAGGCGTCAAAGAAAAGCGCTTATGGGAGGCAACCCATTTTATTTTACCTTCTATTTCTTTTTGGTTTCTTTGAGTTTTGTATGATGTTACTTCTGTAACAACCCCCTTGTATCTTTTTGTTTTGGTTTTTAGTGCCAAGAATAGCCTCTAAAGAGAGGAAGACTAATTTGTGAGTTTGCTATCCAGAAACAGATTTTTGTTCCTCACTGTTCGAAAATCCAAAAAATCACAGAACATCATCTGTGGCTGCAACCTTTTGAAAGGAAGCATCAGGGTTTTTTCTATCTTTCTCTAGTTTTAAGTTTTCTGATTTGAGGTCTAGAAGTGCCTCGAAAAAATTCATCTTTACAGTCTGTTTGGTTTTTGACAGATTCTGTCCTCAGTTTTGCATTGCTTCTTTCGCAGGCAAAGTGAAGCTTTCTCAAAGCTAGAGCTTTACTTAGGCCTTCGTGACAGTAGCTAATGTTGTAAAAAAAATGAGTTCTTGATATGTGCTTTGGAACTGAAGGAAGATATTGTTTTTGTGGACTAACCCTTTAATGAGGTTGCGATAAGTTTTGCGTGAACGAAGTTTTCAAGTATCCAAGTGCGAGGTGATGAAGGAAGATCGAGAAGGAACAAAAGCCTAAGCTTGGGGAGGCTCCATATGGACCCTCCTCTGAAATATTTAAGAAGTTACAAGCGTCTAAGCTTGGGGATGCCCAAGGCATCCCCTTCTTCATCAACAATCATCGGTTTTTCTCATGGTATTATATTTTTATTCCTTTACATTATGTGATGTTCTTGGAGCATCGGTTGGTTTTTACTTTCAGTTTGTTTGTGTTAGTTTTCTGGTCCTTGCAATAATTCGGATCCATGTTTGAGAGAGAGACATGCTCCGCTTTTTCATTATACACTCCTGTGCTTCACTTATATGTGTTGAGTGTTTAGCCTTTGTTATTTATACTTTTAGCTCTTGTTTTCAAGCATCTCTTGTTTAGATCTGTTAGCTTTTATACTTAGGAATTTTTGATCATGCTACTTCACCCTTTTTGTTTTGTTTCAAATAAGTTGATTGGTGATTGGTTAAGTGGAAATTATCATGTAGGAAGTGTAAAAAGTGATGTTTAATCTTGTAGACCATTGTCTTGAATCCTTGATACTTGGCAATTGTTTAGAGATATTGTCGGAGAACTGTCCCAGCAACTGGGGGTGTCTCGAGAAGGATCGAGTAAGGGGCTGAACACGGAATCAAACAACCCTCAATATGCTCCGGCGACGTGCTCGTCGGACTCGCTGCGGGACAGCACTGCAGAAAGAAGACTCTCGGTCTTACCCAGGTTCAGGGCCCTCTTGGGGAGGTAAAACCCCTACGTCCTGCTCTGGTGTATTGCACTTCTTGGAGAGTTCACAGTACAAGGTGGAACTTGTCGAGCTCGAGGTGGCTAACAATGGCTACTAGCTAGTCTTCAGATCTAGGGTTTGGTCTAGTAGGGTTGCACCAACCGAAGATCGAACCTAGCCAAGAGTCCCACCCCTTGCTTGGGCGTGCTCCTCCCCCTTTTATAGGCGTCCTGGACCTCTTCCGCCCAAACATTTGGGCGGGAAGGGCTACCACATGGCGACGAAGGGGGGGGGGGCGCGGTGCACCGTAAAGGTGAAGTCCACCATAAAGGTAAAGTTCGTGGACGCGGTCCACGGCAGGGGAACGGCGTCACCAAAGCTGAAAAGGGGCACCGACCAGCTGGACAGTGGGCTGGCGCTTGCCGAGATGGGAGGTGACCCACGGTGACGTCGTCCTTGGAGCGTAGCTGCAGACTGTTCCCTTGTCACCAAAGAGGCAATACTCGTTGTCCGCTTTGCTTGGCTCCGCTTTGTTGACTGCTTTATACATGGAAATGGCAACTGCGGCGTCGTCGTCATCGCGCGTAGGCACGCGCGTCACTCTGCACATGGCGCAGAGCCCATGTGCGCTCTGCCGCGGGGGCAGAGATGGCTTCACGAGGAAGGCGCTTCGCGAGGAGAAAAGCCTCGCCGAGCCCTTCAGCTTGGTCCTTAGCAGAATTGCGGGCGGCGTCGGAGACGCCTTGTCGAGGGGCGATCCCTCGCCAAGGGAGAGAACCCTTGGCGAGGAGAAAACCCTTCGCGAGGGGAGAAATCCTCGCGAAGCTCGCCAGGCTTGGAGAGCCTGGTCCTTAGCGAAAATCATCCAAAGAATCTTGCGGGCCCTGGCAGGCCGGCCCGTGGTACCCTGGTTTCCACTGTGCCGACAGTAGCCCCCGGGCCCGCGATGGGCACGCCGAGGCCCATGACGAAGGCGAAGCGTCGAGGGGCCAAAGATGCCTGACAGGGCCGCGACACGTGGCACGCAGCGGTTGCACCCGCGGCCACGACCTCCTCGGCTCCAACGGGCGACGTGGCGTGGCCCGCCATGACTCGGGAGCCGGTCAATAAAGCCTGGGCGCGCAGGCGACGCCCGTCACTTCTCCCATAAACTCCTCCGCAAACTTCTCCCCACGCCTCCAACCTCTCCAGAGCGCTCCAACCCCAGAGTACTCTTCTTCTTCTCCGGTCGACCCGATGGCGCCCAAGAAAGCAGCCACCGACCCGAAGGGCAAGGCCACGGCGCAGGCGGGCACGTCCGCGGCTGATGGCGCGCGCTGCTGTCCTCGAGGAGCACTGCCGCGGACGAGTGTCACCGCGGCGACGATAGCGACGGTGCGCCACCTGGCGGCGGCGCGAACCAACGAGCACGGCGCCACCGAAATGAGGCCAGCCGGTAGCAGACTCACCGAGGCCTTCTACCCCATCTTCCTCCATACTCTCTACGTCGGCCTGGTGCCACCATTCTCCGACTTCCTCCTGCGATCTTAGAGGTGTACCAGATCCAACTGCTCCATCTTCATCCCAATTCCATCCTCATCCTCGCCATCTTCGCCCACTTCTGCGAGGCCTACCTCGGCATCCGCCCCTCGGTGGCGCTCTTCCGCAGCTTCTACTCTCTTCGGAACTCCGCCAAGGGCGAGCGGCTTGGGTGCGTCTCCTTCCGCATCGCCGACGCCAGGAGCGATAACTACATCCCCATCGCCTGGTGCGGTGAGGACGCCATCACCAAGGTGACGAAGAAGGTGGACAAGTTCCACGAGAAGTGGCTCTTCGTCGACGCCAAGGCCACACATCCTCTCCTGGAAGTGCCTGAGGGGCCCCCGAGGAAGTGGGCGCGCTGGCGAGCGCGGACTTCAGGGCTCGAGGCTTGACGCGGTGTACGAGTATATCCGACGCATCCGCGAGGCAGGGGTCACCGGCCAGATGGTGGCGAAGGACTTCACGAGGCGCTGGATCGCCCCCCTCCAACGGCACGCCGAGCCGGTGTGGCGATACGACGGCAAGGAGGACGCAATGCGCCTGAGCAGGGATGGCTTCGCGCCTGAGGTGCTACGCCAGATCATGGGCGTCCTCTTCACGACGTCAGAGATCCCGTCCGCCAAGAAGGAGGCGGCCAAGCCGCTCATTGTCTTCGCCGAGGAGAGCATTGAGGAGCAGCGCGCGCGCATGCCCACAGTTCGACGAGTGGGGGATTGTGCCCGCAGGGCACAGCGGGCCTCGCACTAACCCGTGGGCGGCGGAGCCGGAGTACTTGGACGAGCCTCCGGAGCCAGAGGGTGGAGGAGTCCGCCGAGGAGGAGGCCTCGAGAAGCGAGGACCCCCTCGGCGAGGACGAGGCTTCGAGGGCATTGGCCCCATTGGTGAGGACATCGGCTCCTCAAAGAGCGTTCATGCTGAGGTGGACCTCCAGGTGCTGTCCTCCGGCGACGAGGAGGACGCCTTCCGCGTCGTCCGCTCCCAGCGCGCCGAAGGGGAGGGGGAGACGAGCGGCGGCGGTAGTGGGCGCTGCGAACCCCGCTCCAAGGCCATCCACGACAGGAGGGCCGCAGCCGCAAGGAACACCCCTCGCGCGGAGACAGGAGGCTGTCGGGAGGAGGCCGGAGCAAGCCACGCCCAGCCACCCAAGGCGAAGAAGAGGGTGTGGGTGATGGCCGGCGAGTAAGTCTTTGATCTTTCTTTTCCCTCGACATGTTGTCTGAGAAAAAACTCCTTGATGGATCTCCAACTTGGCTTCCTTTCAGGCATCCTGCGGAGCCAAAGAGGCGGCGGCTCGGGCCAGGCTGGAGAGACTACCAGCGTCGGAGCGGAGACGCCCGCGGCTGGCGAGCCGCAGCAGGCAGTCGTTCCTCCTGCGGTCGAGCACCGCGCGGAGGCGGTGGTGACCGAGGAGGCCATGCTGTCGCCGATCCGGGAGGCGACTCCTCCCGTGGCGGAGCACGCGCGGAGGAGGTGACTGTAGAGGCGGCGCCGTCGCCAACCAGGGCGGCGTCGCCTCCAGCGACGGAGCACCGCGCAGGGGAGGCGAGGGGGAGGCACGCCGCCGCGCCCACCAGGGCGGCGGACCCCTCCCGTCCAGCAGGAAACGGAGGAGGAGAGGGTGGACGAGGACATAGTCGTGGAGCCGCCTCCAGAGGAGGAGGCCTCCTCGAGAAGGGCTGACGCGCCCGAGGCCGCTGCGGACGCGGTCGTTGCAGAGGGGGCCGGAGGCGCCCCTGTGAGGGCAGGAGGCGGTGGCGACGGCCGGAGCCCACTGGCGCTGAAGCTGAGCGCGAGAGGGCGCCAGCCCCCAGAGGGCAACCGAGGCGAGCGCCGAAGAAGGCGCCCCCACAAGCCCCCGGATCGCACCAGAGGCGGTCGTGGGTCCGAGGCAGGACCCCGGGCTCCTCGACGAGGATCGAGGGGACTGCACCCAGCAGCAGCGCGGGAGTCCTCCTTGGCGCTGCAAGCGCCGCAGCGTCAAGCAGCCCCATCGCCGGATCATCCTCAACCGGGCGCGGCAAGCGCTCGACGGGCTAGAGGAGCAGCTCGCCAAGGAAGAAGACGCCTTGGCGGAGGAAAGGGCAAGGCTCGGCGAAGCCTGGATTCTTCTCCACGAGAGGGTGGAGATGTGCCGCCGGCAGGACGCGGCGGCAAAGGCGGCTCGCGAGGAAGCGATCCGCTTCGCCAAAGAGGACCCGCGACAGCGTCAAGCGGGAGGCGCAGGAGGTGATGGACGAGCTCGACGCCGCCAGGGAGGCACTCGAGGAGGAAACCACCACCAAGCACCAGGAGCTGGCGGCTGCNCCCTGCCACTCCAAGTAAAATTTTCATGTGCTATCTTTAAAATATTCAAAATTCTCCTTTTTGTGCCCCTGTATTTAAACTCATGAGGAAGCAGTAAGAAGTTGGTTATAACTTGTGGCAAGCAAGGTCATTTCCCCCCTTTCACCCGGTGTTGATGGTTCACGTCCTCACTTGAATTAACCCGAGAGCGGCTTAAGCAAAATATAAATATAACTCACCATTCTCCTCCGCACAATGAAAATCAGAGAAATCAGCTCAAACATTGGTTAGTGGTGAAACAAAGGAGAAAGAGGAATGTACTCGTTCCTTTAAAACCAGCCGCTCTCACAAGTCTAAAAGCCTTGCTTGCTATGGGGGGCTAGCTAGTTTCTTTGCTGTGAAGTCATTGACGAAAGTATGCATGTCTCAAAACTGTTTTACTTCTATCAAAAATAAAAAAAATAAAAAAAAGCTATAGCACATGACTAATCCCTGCTTCCCTCTGCGAAGGGCTTTTCTTTTACTTTTATGTTGAGTCAGTCTTCCTCTTTCTTCTAAACTCCTTAAGCAATCACTAGGTATCAACTGTGGTTCATGTTTTACTTCATGTTGTCTTTGTGTCTACATGTGAAAACTTTGTATTGACTTTATCTTGAGATAAACAAGTTGGCCAAACTCCTTTGTTGAATCAATATTTCTTTGTGAGTTATCAATCATTGTCAAGTGTTATGCTTTTAAATCTTGAAAGTGTTCTTTTCTAAGTTACTTCTTGCTTATGTTTTACCTGGTTAATCATTGTTTGTTTCATTCAATGAACCTTTGTTTTGGATCATTGCATTCAGTTCATATGATTTACATGATTAGTTGATCATGATTGTGATTGGTAGCATGTCACTTCAAAAATTATTTTGTTATCACTTATCTACTCGAGGACGAGCAGGAGTTAAGCTTGGGGATGCTGATACGTCTCCGGCGTATCTACAATTTTTGATGTTCCATGCTTGATTATATCAGTGCCACATGTTTTTACAATGTTTTTATATCATTTTGGCATGATTTATGGAACTAACCTATTAACAAGATGCCCAGTGCTAGTTCCTGTTTTCTGCTGTCTTTTTGTTTCAGAAAAGTTGTTCTGGGAAGTTTCTCGGATTGCTCTCATAATTTATGGGAATTATTTCCAATATGAAACGAAGATGGAAGCCAAAGGACAGCCGGAGGGGAGGCACATGGGCTCTAGACGCCACCTGGCCATGCCCCCCCTTGGCCATGCGTGGGGCCCACCTGGGGCCCCTGTCCATCACCTCGCATCGCCCCTTCGCCTATAAATTCTCCTCTGACCTAAAAACAGAGGAGGCGCGATCATAATCTCCATAATACATCCGAGGCCGCCATCTCAAACCCTAGTTCGGGAAGCTCTTCCCGGCACCCTGCCGGAGAGGGGAATCGATGACGAAGGCATCTACACCACCATGCCTGCCTCCGGAGTGATGCGTGAGTAGTCTACCACGGGACTACGGGTCCATAGTAGTAGCTAGATGGTTGTCTCTCCTCCTTGTACTCCATTGTTTAGATCTTGTGAGCTGCCTATCATGATGAAGATCATCTATTTATAACTGCTACATGATTGTGTTTGCATGGATCCGATGAATTGTGGAAGTCATTACTTTTGTTCAGTTATGTGTTTCATCTATGATCTTGCATGCTCTCCGATGCTAGTGGTTGCTTTGGCCGAGTAATTGTTAGTGTTGTATGAGGGAGTATTTATGCTAGATAGTGGGTTCATGCCTCTCTTTGTCTGAGTTCGGTGACATGAACGGTTAAGGCTAGAGATGTGCTGTTGCCACTAGGGGAGAAAACATCGGTGTGATTTCTTCATGTTATCTACATTGCTTACATTATGCACTTTGCGTATTGCGATGATCTATTGCTTGCAACTTAATACTTTTGGGTGACATGCTGGATAGCGATCCCAGAGTGGATTATTAGTCATAGATGCAGTTGGATGACGGTCTATGTATTTTGACATAATGCCCATATTAGATGAAGCGGTGAACTATATTGTTTTATGATAGCCTTGTTGTGCGCCTACAATTCTGTCAATTGCCATGCTGTAATTTGTTTACCCATCATGTATATCTTTTGGAGAGACACCTTTAGTGAACTGTGGACCCCGGTCCTATTTTCCTACATTGTTTACAACCGTTTTCATAGCTTTTCATCATTATTTGCTCGCTGGTCATATTTCATCCTCATCATATTTTACATCCACACATTTAATTCTTTGTGTTTGGCAAGCCGGAGAGATTGACAACCTCTCTATTTTGTTGGGGCAAAGTAGTTTGTTGGTGATTGTGTGCAGGTCCACGTCAATAATCGAGAAACGACTCTATTGACACCTTGCTAAGCCTTCTCCAAGTCCTACTGGTTCGACAACCATGGTTTTGAAATCAAGGGAAAACTTCCGCTAAGCTACTTCATACCTTCCTCTTGGGGTTTCCCAACAGCAATCAGCAGTTATAACCTGTGACAAGCATGGTCATTTCCCCCCTATCACCCGGTGTTGATGGTTCATGTCCTCACTTGAATTTACCCGAGAGCGGCTTAAGAAAAATATAAATATAACTCACCATTCTCCTCCGCACAACGAAAATCTGTGAAATTAGCTCAACATTGGTTATTGGTGAAACAAAGGAGAAAGAGGAATGTACTCGTTCCTCTAAAACCAGCCGCTCTCAAAATTCTAAAAGCCTTGCTTGAAATGGCGGACTAGCTAGTTTCTTTGCTGTGAAGTCGTTGACAAAAGCATGCATGTCTCAAAACTGTTTTACTTCTATCAAAAAAATAAAAAAATAAAAAAGCTCTAGCACATGATTAATCCATGCTTCCCTCTGTGAAGAGTCTTTCTTTTAATTTTATGTTGAGTCAGTCTTCCTCTTCCTTCTAAACTCCTCAAGCAATTACTTGGTGTCAACTTTGGTTCATGTCTTACTTCATGTTATCTTTGTGTCTAACTGTGAAACTTTGTATTGACTTTATCTTGAGATAAACAAGTTGCAAGTTGAAGCTCTTTGCTGAAAACTTAAATCTTCCTTTGTGTTGGCCAAACTCATTTGTTGAACTAATATTGCTTTGTGAGATATCAATCATTGTCAAGTGTTATGCTTTTAAATCTCCAAAGTGATCTTTTCTAGTTAATTCTTGCTTTGATTTTACACCTGGTTAGTCATTGTTTGTTTCATTCAATGAATCCTTGTTTTGGATCAATGCATTCAGTTCATATGCTTTACATGATTACATGGTCAAGATTGTGATTGGTAGCATGTCACTTCAAAAATTATTTTGTTATAACTTACCTACTCGAGGACGAGCATGAGTTAAGCTTGGGGATGCTGATACGTCTCCGACGTATCTATAAGTTTTGACGTTCCATGCTTGATTATATATCAGTGACACATGTTTTTATATCATTTTGGCATGATTTATGGAACTAACTTATTAACAAGATGACCAGTGCCAGTTCCTGTTTTCTGCTGTCTTTTTGTTTCAGAAAAGTTGTTCTGGGAAGTTTCTCGGATTGCGCTGAAAATTTACGGGAATTATTTCCAATATGAAACGAAGACGGAACAAGAAGGGGCCTGCAGGGGGCCCCACAGCCCCCAGACGCCAGCCAGGCGCGGCCCAGGGCTTGGTCGCGCCTAGGTCCCACCTCGACAGGTGGTCCACCTCCTCGAGTCGCCCTTTCGCCTATAAATTGTCCTCAATGCAAAAACCCAAAGGAGGCCGATCATATTTTCCAGAAGACGTCCGAGGCCGCCGCCATCTCAAGCCCTAGTTCGGGAGGGTTATGCAGCTCTTTCCGGCACCCTGCCGGAGAGGGAAATCGACACCAGAGGCATCTACACCACCATGCCTGCCTCCAGAGTGATGCGTGAGTAGTCCACCACGGGACTACGGGTCCATCGTAGTAGCTAAATATTGTCTTTCCTCCTTGTACTCTATTGTTTAGATCTTGTGAGCTGCCTATCATGATCAACATCATATTATTTGTAACTGCTACATGATTGTGTTTGCATGGATCCGATGAATTGTGGAATTCATTACTTTTGTTCATCTTTGTGTTATGTTTTATCTATGATGTTGCATGCTCTCCGATGCTAGTGGATGCTTTGGCCAAGTAATTATTAGTGTTGTATGAGGGAGTATTTATGCTATATAGTGGGTTCATGCCTCTCTTTGTCTGAGTTCGGTGACAGGAACGGTTAAGGCTAGAGATGTGCTGTTCCTACTAGGGATAAAACTGCGGTGCGATTTTCTTGTGTTATTTACATTGCTTACATTATGCACTTTGCTTATTGCAATGATCTGTTGCTTGTAACTTAATACTTTTGGGTGACATGCTAGATAGCGATTTCGGGTTGGATTATTAGTCATATATGCAGTTGGATAACGGTCTATGTATTTTGACGTAATGCCCATATTAAATGAAACGGTGAACTACATTGTTTTATGATAGCATTGCTATGCGCCCACAATTCTGTCAATTGCCATGCTGTAATTTGTTTACCCATCATGTATACCTTTTGGAGAGACACCTCTAGTGAACTGTGGACCCCGGTCCTATTTTTCTACATTGCTTACAACCGTTTTAATAGCTTTTCATCATCATTTACTTGCTGGTCATATTTCACTCTCTTCATATTTTACACTTGCACATTTAATTCCTTTGTGTTCGGCAAGCCGGAGAGATTGACAACCTCTCTGTTTTCGTTGGGGCAAATTACTTGTTTGTGATTGTGTGCAGGTCAACGTCAATTATCGTTAACGGCACCGTTGACACCTCGCTAAGCCTTCTCCAAGTCCTACTGGATTCGACAACCTTGCTTTTGTAATCAAGGGAAAATTGCCGCTTTGCTGCATCATACCTTTCTCTTGGGGTCTCCCAGCGAACGTGTGATCCACGCCATCAGTGGGCTTGACCGAGTCCAACCCAAATACTTGGACCGCTGCAAGCTCGTAGGGGTATCTTTTGTCCTAAATGGCCCTTAGCAAAACTGTCAGCTACTAATGGCCTCTCAAAAAAAATTCAACCAAGTATGGCCCCTCCTGTAAAACGTCCCACTATGGCCTTTTGATTGTCTCAGACACGCTGAAAATCTCAGAAAATGCTATCCACTTTTGGCGTTTGCATAACTAAAAAACGCCAAAAACGACTAAGGAATTTGGAAAAAGCCAATTGATATGGCGTTTTTGCAATCCCAGAGATTACAAAAATGCCACATCTAGTGGCGTATTCTGAGATTTCCAGAGTCTGTGGAAAATCTCAGAGCCTCTGAGATTGCAAAACGCCATACTAATTGGCTTTTTCCAAATGATTTAGCCGTTTTTCGCGTTTTTCAGTTTTGTAGACGCCAAAATGAATGACGTTTTCTGAGTTTTTTAGAGACTCCGAGACACTCAAAACGCCTTTCAATACGGCGCTTTTGGTGAGGGGCCATAGATAGTTGAAAGTTTTTTGAAAGGCAATTAGTGGCTGATAGTTTTACTAAGGGCTATTTATTTTTGACAGAACTAAGGGCCATTTAGGACAAAAGATACCTTGCCCGGCTCAGCTCAGTCTTTTTTTAGAATTCCAACTAAAATGAAGTGGGCTTGAGTTGTTAGCCTGGCCCATCAGTAGCTAGGGCACCTTTCGCATCATAGGCAGTCAAGATGTTTGTCATTATCTTCTGTCCGTCCCTCGTGTGACGGAAGCGTACCCCGCGGCGACGCGTGGGTGGTGGTGTAGATCTGTAGGCCTCGCCGCCGTTTTACCCGTTTTAGGCCTAGTCTCCTGCTGCGCGAGCCCAAGTCCGGCCGCCTTCCTGCCCTGACTCGTTCGGGCCGTGGGTTTGGGACCGGTTTCAGCCTCTGCTCCGCGCCCAGGATGGGGTCTCGAGTTCAGATCTAAGTTTAGCTGTAGTAGTTTGCTATCGCCGCCTCTTCCTATCTCCTTGGACGGCGGCAGTTTTGGTTGATCCCACCACCAAACAGCCTTCCTCGTGGCCAGGGCGCGAGGTCATAAAACACTGTGTTCCCTGGAGCCACCCTTTCTCTGGGTGGAGTCACCGATACGTGCCGGCGGCATGGCGCCGCCACAAGCAGCAGGGAAGGAGGCGGGGAAGGGGAAGGGAAAGGAGGCGGAGGAGGATGGAGTGGAGGGGTTGATGCGATGGCTCCAGATTGCGGAGAAGAGGAAGTGTGTGAGCGTGGGAGCGGCGCCAAGCCAAAAGGCGAGCAACAACCAAGCGATTGGCAAGGTACTCTCGGAGAAGCTTGCTCGTGCGGAGGGCATTACCCAGACTCTGGGAAAAATTTGGTGCCAGCGGGATGGGACGGTGTGCAAGGAGATTCGAAGGAACACGTTTCTGCTCACATTTGGGCAGGCGTCAGGGAAAAGGAGGGCGCTGGAAGAGGGGTCATGGCTCGTGGGCAAAGACATGCTTGTGATAGAGGACTTTAAGGTGAACAAAACTCTTGATGAATATGAGTTTCGTTTCTTCCCGATTTGGGTCAGAGTGGCAAACCTACCTCTCGGGCGAATGAACAAGGAAACAGGGGAATTAATTGGCAAGGCTATGGGGGAATGGCTGGAGGCGGATGTGGATGATGATGGCCAAGTAATTGGGGAATTCCTGAGAATAAAGGTCAAGTTAGATGCTCGGGAGCTGCTTATGCGTGGCATAAAAGTGAGCCTGGAGGAGGACATGGGAGAGGAGGAAGCAATGGGGGCGGAGATGGAAGGAGGTGGTGAGGATGGAGGTTTTCCAAAAAACTGGTGCCCGTTCTCGTATGAGTTCTTACCATACTTCTGCTATACGTGTGGCATCATTGGCCACACTAACAAAGAGTGTGGGTTCCAACTGAAGAAGGGGGAGAAGCAATTGTATAACAAAAGTCTGAGAGCTGAGATGGCTGTACCTGCTAGGAGAATGGGTTGGGAAGAGGACCGTGGACAGTGGAACTATGGGAGAGGTGCAGGCTTGGGGAGAAGTAACAACTCAGGAGGACGCGGAATTTGGTCGAGGAGTGATGTGGATGTATGGAGGAAGCGTGATGATGGTGGGGGTCGTGGAGGAGAAAAGAAAAGAGGTGAGGAGAAGGAGGTGACGCGCACACTGAAATTGGCACAGGCTTCGTCTCCCTCGGGATCTCAAAGAAAGCTAAACTTCGGGGAGGAGACCTTGGTGGTGGCAGCAGTAAGGTGGCGAAGGAGAACAACGGGTGACGCATTAGGACCAAGGTGGGCAAGTTGTGATGTCTGATCCTACCGCCCCTACAACAAGGGCCCAAGGAAAACAGGGGCAAGGGCAGGGTGAAGAAGTGGCGGGCTATTCTCGGAGGAAACCTGGGGAAAACGGAAACGAGGCGAGACGTACATTCAAAAGAACTCAGAAGGGGGAGACCAGGGAAAAGACACAGCAGCAGCCTGTTCGACAGAGAGGCAACGAACGGGACTCAGGCTGCATGGAAGTGGATGGTGGGGAGGAGGAAAGAATGAAGAATCAAAAGGCTATGGAGATAGATCTTGAGCAGGAGGATGACATAACCGTAGATGTGGGGCTGCGCTTTCAGACCTACAGTGATCAATGAAAATAGTGGCGGTGAACTACCGGGGGTTGGGAGACTTTAATGAGGTCCTCCATGGGTTTGAGAAGCAGGGGGGGTAGGCAGAAACCTCAAGCGGACATGGTTAGATTCAGTGAGGCCTTGGACTACTGTGTCCTGGAGGACCTTGGTTTTGAGGGGGATATGTTCACCTGGAGGAACAATAACCACAACTGGGAGAAGTACATTCAGGAGCGCCTGGACAGAGCGGTGGCGAATGAGGCCTGGAAATCTCATTTTGGCTCGTTTAAGGTGGTGAATGGCGATCATGGTCACTCTGACCATAGGCCTATCATCTTGTCATGTGATAAGGAGGGAGGAGGTGGAGCGAGGTGTGGGAAGGGATGGGTCTCGAGGAAGGTCAAAATTCAAATTCGAAGCTAAATGGCTTGCGGAGGACAACTGTGATAACCTGGTGAAGGAGGCGTGGCGTGTTGCAGCGAGTGGTGGTTTTAATTTGAAGGAAGGCTTGAAGCAAGTGGCTGGGAAACTGCAGGCCTGGAACGACAACACCCTGGGTTGTCTAGAAAAATGGCTCAAGCAAGCAAAGAAGGAAGTGGAGAAGTGGCGGAGAAAACCAGTTAGCAGGGAGAAGGTGGCAGGGGAAGAAGTCGCCAAATATAGGGTGGAGAGGCTGGAAGACCAAGTGAACACCTTCTGGAAGCAATGTGCACATACACACTGGCTCAAGAAAGGAGATTGAAACACATCGTTTTTCCACACTCATGTTAAAGAAAGGAGGCGAGTCAACAAAATTGGCAGGTTGAAAAAGGAGGATGGGAGCTGGGCGGAAAAGGAGGAGGATAAGAAGGCGGTGATCACTAACTATTTTTCTCAGTTGTTCAGGACTGATGGAGTGGGTGACCATGCTACTGTGCTGAATTCTGTCAAGAACAAGGTGACAAGGGAGATGAACATGGACCTGCTGGGGAGTTTACGGCGGCAGAAGTGAAAGCGGCTTTGAATGACATTGGGGACCTAAAGGCCCCGGGGGAAGATGGCATGCCAGCGATCTTTTACAAGTGTTACTGGGAGGTGTTGGGCGAGCAGATCACCAGGGAAGTCTTGGGCTTCCTAAATGGCGGGGAGATGCCGGAGGACTGGAACAACACATCAATTACCCTGATCCCTAAAGTCAAGAAGCCTGACTACATTAAAAATCTGCACCCGATCAGTCTGTGTAACGTGGTGTACAAGATTATTTCCAAGGTGTTAGCAAAAAGGCTGAAGCGCATTCTGCCTGAGATTATATCGCCCAGCCAAAGCGCTTTCGTTCCTGGAAGGCTCCTGACTGACAACGTCCTCATAGCATATGAAGTCATCCATTACATGCGAAACAAGAGGCAGGGTGAAGAGGCTTTTGCTGCTGTTAAGCTCGACATGAGTAAAGCGTACGACCGGGTTGAGTGGCATTTTTTGGAGGCAATGATGGCAAGATTGGGTTTTGCTCGAAACTTTGTGGAGTTGATAATGAAGTGTGTTAAAACCGTGAAATATAGACTTTTGCAGCTGTATGAGGCCAGCTCGGGCCAAACTATCAATAAAGACAAATCTGCAATCTTCTTTAGTAGTAATGTAACAGGGAGTGACAAGGCTGAAGTCATGACTGTGCTAGGAATATCCAAGGAGGCTTTAAATGAGAGATATTTGGGTATGCCGATCCATGTTGGCAAATCAAGATCAAAAACCTTCAAACACGTCAAGGAAAGGGTGCTGCACCTAATCCAGGGCTGGATGGAGAAGTTACTGTCGACGGCGGGCAAAGAGATTTTAATCAAAGCAGTAGCGCAGGCGATACCCACTTTCACTATGTCCTGCTTTGATCTTACCAAAATGGTCTGTGATGATATCAGCACGGCGATTTGCAGGTACTGGTGGAGCCAACAGGATAAAACTAACAAGATCCACTGGCTCAGTTGGGAGAAGTTGACTAAACCCAAAGCGGATGGGGGGTTGGGGTTCAGAGAGATCTATGCTTTTAACTTGGCAATGCTTGCTCGCCAGGCCTGGCGGCTCCTGTAGAATCCAGACTCTCTTTGCGCTCGTGTCTTGGGCGCCAAGTACTTCCCAAATGGCAACTGCCTTGAAGCAACCGAAACGTGTGGCATGTCATATACTTGGCGCAGTATACTCAAAGGTATGGGCGTCCTGAAACAGGGACTGATCTGGCGAGTGGGCGATGGTTGCAGCATTAAGATCTGGGAGGACCCTTGGCTGCCTAGGTGGACTACCCGGCTGCCGTCGACAGACCCAATAACCTGCTATCCAAGGTTTCTGACTTGACCCATCCTGTGACTGGCACTTGGGACGAAGCCCTGGTCCGTGACAATTTCAACACAGACGACTGTAAGATAATCCTCTCTATCCCAACAAACAATGAAACCAAAGATTTCCCTGCATGGCACTTCGACCAGAAGGGGTTGTTCTCCGTCAAGTCTGCTTATTGGGTACACATCATGCATAGAAGAAATATGGCTGGTCAGAGAGGCATCACATCAACGTCTGCCAGCACCAATGGTCCATCCCCTTGGAAGAGTATTTGGTCGCTTACAGTACCCAACAAAATCAAGCACTTCATATGGAGGCTGGCTAACAATATCTTGCCGCTCTGCATCAATCTGCGTAGGAAGGGCATGGACATTGCGCCTTTCTGCCCGGTCTGCAAGAAGCAACATGAAGACGGAGGACACTTTCTGTTTAAATGCAAACACGTGAAGGAGATATGGGGCCTGTGTGACTTGGAGAATGCAAGGCTGCTCATGATGGCTAAAAGAAGCGTTGTCGAAGCTGTCGAAGCCATGCTCACTTTCGATCCTGAGAAGAGAGCGAAAATTGCCACCCTGCTATGGTGCTGGTGGTGTGAGAGAAACAATGTCCGGGAGGGCAAAAGGGGGACGTCCCCGATGGAGCTTGCGTGGACTATTCAGCACCAGGCTGATGAGTTTTGGAAGCTGGGAAAGGAGGACGAGACGGGAGTAAGGGCTAGGCCAAATAAATGGAGGGCGCCGGCTGAAGACTGGATCAAGATCAATGTCGACGGCTCTTTCAAACCTGATGCGCGCAATGGAGGGTGGGGAGCTGTGCTAAGGGATGCTGATGGGGATGTTGTGGTGTGTGCTGGAGGCTACCTCCCACATATCCAAAACGCCCTTCATGCTGAAGCCTTGGCAGCTGATTTGGCGCTCCAAGTTGCCCAGGACTTGGCATGGTAAGAGCATCTCCAGCAGCGGCTCTAAACTTGCGCGCTGTAAAACGCCGAACCAGCGCACTCTAGATGCTTAACGCGCGCCATTTTCGTGCGCCCATTCCTAGAAGCTGTAAACGCGCGCGGCAAAATACGGCGCGCAGACGCGCCTCCACCAGACGCTGCAACCTAGCGCGCAAACACGCGCGCA
This sequence comes from Puccinellia tenuiflora, assembly GCA_012064385.1. NCBI lineage: Eukaryota > Viridiplantae > Streptophyta > Magnoliopsida > Poales > Poaceae > Puccinellia > Puccinellia tenuiflora. The sequence goes on from QRDG01002265.1 coordinate 711,029, forward strand.
CACCACATAAACAGATAGATTGCAAGATCTAGAAAATAGACTAAATTAAACTGCGACGAACAGAAATACATTGCGATGAACAGAAATTAAAACTAGAAACTAGAAAATGAAGCAACATTCTACGCTTCATCGTCGTTGGAGGAGGTGTCCTCGGACTGCGTCCACAGGTCATCCCACCTCGGATCGTCGTCGTCGATGGTCTGTGGCCCTGCGAGCTGCGCGTTGATGAAGGCTTTGCGCCAGCGGCGATCTTCCCGATAGGCGCGCCATTCGGCCCTTCTCGACCTGTAGAACTCGAGCTCCGCCTGCACATCCTGCGGGAACTCGCGGCGCCACCTCGCCATGGCGCGCTCGTCGTGCTCGGCGATGAGCAGGCGGCGCTGCGCCTCGCGATGCAGGTGGCGGTCCTCCTCCGTGACGAGGTGCGGCTGTGGCGCGAGGAACTGCGCCTCCTCGAGCGACTCCGTCTCGGGGAAGTTCATCTGTCGGCGCGGGCGCCCGAGGCGCCATGCCGCCGCATCGTACGCGCGCGCCGCCTCGCCTCCTCCGCCAAGTTGAAGGTGCCGAGCGTGAGGCGGAAGCCGGCGGTGCGAATCTCGGCGTAGAAGAGCCCGTTCGGGCGCGGGCGCACGCCCTTCAAGCCGGAGGCGCTGCGCCCGCGAGGCAGCATGGCGGCGCTAGGCAGGGCGCGTGGCTGGGCGGGGTGCGCGCGCGTGGCAAGGAGAGGGGAGGGGAATGTTCCGGGTGCGCGCGCAGGGGTTTTGCCGCCCAAACTAGCGCAACCGCAGCGCACGCGCCGAAAGATCCCGTGCGCGCGCTTTTTTCCCGCTCCTGCTGGAGGACGATACCGCGCCGTGCGCGCCCGAAAAATCAGTTATTACAGCGCAGCGCTAGTTTACAGCCACTGCTGGAGATGCTCTAAAGATATGCCTTGAAACTGACGCGCTCCTCCTGAAGAATGCTCTGGAAGACCCAAGGGCTGATCTCTCCGCAATTGGGATCATCACTGAGCGGATTAAGACGGCTATGAGGCGGAAATGCAATTCGGTGCCCGGGCTCATCTGAGCCCGGCTGACTTTCCGATTTTTTTAAAATTTGAAAACGCTTCGAAAAATTCTGAAAAAAATTATGCGGAAACATATTCATGTATGCAACACTCGTGTAAATTTTCGACAGAAAACATCAAATTTTGCGCCCTGCGAAAAAAAGACAAAAATCTGACAGACAAAACAGGTGAACAGTCCACTATTTCAAAAAGACAGATTTGTCTTTTTTACACAGGGCGCAAAATTTGATATTTTCTGTCGAAATTTTACACGAGTGTTGAATACTTCAATATGTTCATGTCCAATTTTTTTCAGAATTTTTCGAAGCATTTTACTATTTTAAAAAAATCGAAAACAAAACCGGGCTCATATGAGCCCGGGCACCAAAACGCCACTCTCGCTATGAGGTGCAGCTTCTGCGATGTTAAGATTTTGTATTGTCCTAGGGCTTGTAATCAGGTTGCTCACGCCCTTGCGGCCAAGGGAGCACTAATGGCTGATGAGCCAAACTTTCTATCTAACGGACCTGCTCCGTTTGTAACCGATTTAGTGGCGAGCGATATTGCTTCGCAAACTGTTTAATGTATTGCATTTAGTTTCAAAAAAAAATGTTTGTCATTTGCATCCCGCATCGCATCTAAGCGCCGCAGATCGACGCCGTCGTCGTATGGCTTTCCCGGTCCACCACGGCACGCCGCGACCCCACGCAGGTAGGAAGCTCCCCGGCCAGAGGGCTGAGGTCGTCGACGCCATAGCCGCGGCGGCAAGGAGCAAGTTGCTGGAACAACGTGTGGCCATGGAGGAAAGGACGGGGGAGCAGGCGCCGCACCGCAGATCGCGCATGCTGTCACCAACACGGCGAATGAGGTCTGAGGGAAGCGACGAGCAGCCTACCATGGCCAGTTTCATGGTGCAGAAGCTTGCATCGTGCTGACCTCGTCAAACATCACTGAGGCACTTATTTACGGAGTAAGTTCCAACTCAGCTCTAGTCTACCATTCTCGGCCATGAAAGACAACACACATGCCGCTCAGCGCCGCCGCGTCGGCTGTCATGGTCACGTAGAGCAGCCCGGCGGCGCGGCCGAGGACGGCCTACCGGGACGGAGCGAACTGGCGAGCCTGTTGACGCACACAAGTTGCTCGACGCAATGTTTATGAGGAAAAGTCTGGATGAAGGCAGTGACAAACTGGCTCCCCCGGCCATGTCAGCCTGAAATTGGGCCCGTCCGGTCAGAAACACCGTCAAACGATCTGAAGTGGGTACAAAAATGTTTTTGAAAAGATGAGAGTGTGTTGGTGGTTTTTTGGAACCCTAACCACAATTGTGATGTTTTTTTGCAATTTACTCCGGCAGAAGCGGGTATATGTGCCAAAATAGACAACTCTAATTGGAAATGCTCTAAATGCTCCATTATAGACGGCAGGCTTGGCTGGAGGGGCGTCCAAAGACCAGAAATATTCAGCGCTGACGTCAAGAGGGAAATACTTCACCAGTGTTCATCGCAAGCTCCGAATACCGGGGGACTATCCAAGGCAGACAGGATTGGTGTTTTGCCCTGCCCGGTCAGGCTTTATAATCTTCCCCAGCTAGGCAGTGCCAAGAACTGGATAGCAACCAGCAGCTAGCTCGAACAATGGCAGTACCCAGATTAGACCATCATCCTCAAAGAGTCTTGGTAGGTGGGGGTGTCGACCAGTTAAACCAGGGCAGCAACATCACCGACGGCGACACGCTGGTCTCGAAAGGCGGGTCCTTCACCCTGGGATTCTTCTCTCCCGGGTTGTCGGCCAAGAGGTACCATGATCATATGGGCAGACAGCATCATCGACCTACGTTATGTGGATGGAGGCCAGGATCTCTACCTCAGGCTGCCACGGTCTGAATTAGGTACGTCGCAAGGCCGTTTTCGATCCCTTAATTTGTGTTTTAATCTCTAGCTCGACTTACTCTTACAACACATGACATATATATGTATGTAGCTCAAGCCGTGAACCACCGGCCCTTCCCTACTGTGCTGGTGGTCGGTCTATCCTTGGTTCTCCTCCCTATCTTGTTGGTCCTAGTTGGGATTAAGATACTACCATGGTTACAATTAAAATTAGGTAAAACTGCCGCTACAGACTGATTCAATTCTTATTTATTCCTCTCTTGTACAACTTTTTAAGGGCCATGGTAATCTCTAGCCATAAGTATACATCCTCTAGGCAATGTTTGGAGAGCCTATGGTGGTGGAGATAGGTCTTCGACCGTCGATGCCGCCCCTGATGCTTCTGCTGGTAGGACTCCAGATCCTACTTCGCCCGTCCAGGCCATCCCTAGGGCTTCACTGTCTGATATAAAGTTGGCCACCGACGACTTTTCTGAAAGCAAAATCATCGGAGAGGGTGGATTTGGCGTTGTCTACAAGGTTTGTGAAGATATAAACTAAACTGGCATGGTTTCCAAACATTTTACTACTCATGCATATAATACTTCGCACTCCCTTCTAGTACAATTGGTCTAATGTTGCGGATGTCTGCTGATCTACACCATAACGTACATATCATACTCCAGGGGCAACTTCCTGATGGTACAGATGTTGCCGTAAAAAGGCTCAAACAGAATTGTATTATCCGTAAAGGCAAAGAGGATTTCGGAAGGGAAGTGGAAGTGATGTCAAGGCTCAGGCATCCCAATCTTGTTAGGCTTCTTCACTATTGTCAAGAAGACAACGAGTGGATATTAGTCTACGAGTACATGCAGAACAGGAGTCTGAGTCCCTACATATTTGGTATGAATTTGCAAAAATATGACGCAAAATGCATGCAACATACATAAAATGCTGCGGCTAAAAAAGAAATCTGCTATGTACCTCATGCACCTTTTTCCATCAAACAGGAGAGGAAAACATACTCCCTTCCTCTTTGAATTGGGCGCAAAGAGTGGAAATAATTCGTGGAATCGCTAAAGGCGTTGAACACCTTCACGGTGAGCAAGTCATTCACAGGGATATCAAACCATGCAATATACTTCTGGATGACTCTTGGAACCCTAAGGTAGCAGATTTTGGCACTGCGAAGTTGTTCATCGACAAGGAGACAGATCCGACAGTAGTACTATCAAGGTATGATTTAAACTTCAAAGCCTCATATCTAACGTACCCAATTAATGTGTCTATACTGCTAGGACATGAACTTTGTTTCCCCTGCTATATCTTAATGCGAACTCACTTACTCACATATTTTGGTGTTGACTGAAGGGGTTACATAGCTCCGGAGTATTTAAAGCAAGCCTATGCACCACATACCTGGGAAAAGAAGAACCTAACGCTCAAGTGCGATGTATATAGCTTTGGAGTTCTCCTGCTAGAGATGGTCAGTGGAAAGAAACTAGTTCCCCTTCCTGGTGTAAGTATACCATCTCTTGTCCATGACCAGCACAGATTCTTCAAAATACAACATCTCCGTCCCGTCACTATCGCCACCGTAAAAAACCTGGAGATTCGTGTGGAACATTTGTAAAATGCCCATCCAGCTTTTCGTAGTCATATTCTTAGGTTCCTTACTCTCTTTTTTGCGGAGTGGCCCTTATATTACTAGTGTGTTACATTTTCCGTGTTTCTTTAGCTCACTCCATATTTAAGAATACAAGTTCCATCCGATTAAATAATTTGCATATTTACCAAAGATTAGTACAAAATTGAAACACGATGCCACATAATTCACCAGAGATTAGTTCATGGTTCATATATCAATAGTTTGGATCGAGGCCACCCTGCCAAACCTATCGGAGCCCCCAATGAGGAGGCACAACATCGTGTCGGTCGGAGCCTCGGTGGGGTGTCGGCAGGGGGATGGTCCGTGCGTCAGCCACGGTGAAGGAGACCAAGAGGTGAGGGCGGTGGCCTCCGTGAGGTCTGGATGCGGAGTGGGGTGGATGTGGTGGAGAGGATCGGGAGGATTATGGTTAGGTCTGGTTGCGGGAGCGGGAGCTTTGTTTACCAGGATGGGACGTAGGTTAATTCGTAATATCCGATTGGAATGGAATGCAAATATCACGCCAACATTGACTAGGTGGATTTTTTCAAGATTGTCCAACTAGTCAGCGGCACAGATAGTGGGGGACCCCAACTTACACTTTTTTTTTTGCGAATTCCCAAGTTACAAATCCTTGTTGCAAATTGGTGTGTAAACTGTAGGCACTAGTGCAGAAAATGTTACTAGTGGTGTGGCGAAATCGCTACTAGTGGCGTGTTGGTGCCACACCACGTACTGATGACGCCACTGGTATATGTTATTAGTGGCTAGTCGGACCCATGCTATTAGTAACAGACATACTAATGACGTGTTTGACCCACACCTCTAGTATAAGTTACTAGTGGCATGCTGGATCCACAACACTAGTAACAGACATACTAGTGACGTGCCGCTGTCGGTACACACGGGTGATGCAATTTTGAGAGAAAAAGTTGTCGTTTTACCTAATTTTCTAGTAATAGCGCTACACCAAAAATCATATAAAAATACTCTTTTATTTAAGACTTCAATGGATCAGTAATAGCATGTAATATGTTATATTAGCATATAACATCATACTAACTAGCTATAGATGCCTCCGCTAGCTAGTTTCTAGGTAATATACAATGATGTCATCATCGTCTCATGGGTCGTGGTCATCATAAGAAAAGTTTGAATCGTTGCGGCACCTGTAAACCTAAGATGTCGTCATCTCCATGGTCGAGATAGAATGTGCATCTCCAACGAGGGCAACCAAAAATAGGTTAAATCTACCTTGTTGGTGACTAGAAACCTGAAGTCCCTTGCAATTTTATTATCTGGACCAGGTTGACCTCAAATATGATATGGTCATCAATGTCTACATTGAAATGGTCCAGAAGGTCACGCCTTGCCCTATAGGGAATGGTTTGAGAAAAAATAAAGAAAAAACAGTTAGACATTTTGTGAGCACAAGTGTGAACAACTCAACCACGACATATTGATTAAAACATACTTCCTAGTTAGAATTCCTCGGTAGACCTATGGAAAACTTCTTATACTTGCATTTGGCGTAGCCACAATCAGCGCACATGTGTTCCATTTGCGGCATCATGTTAACAAATTAAACAAACATCATATAAAAATAAAAAATACATTATATAGGCACTCTAGTAGTTCATTGCATAACTCACACACTCTAGTAGTTTATTGTATAATTTAGACACTCTAATACTCTCTCCGTATCAAAATATAAGATGTTTTAGCTATTTGCATTCGAACTACATACCATATGCTACTAGTGAGGTGGCACGACACGTTTGATTTATAACCCCTCGTTAGGTTGTAGAAATGATCCTTATAATCAGTTCTTTTGCAGGTCTGGGAATTGTGGAATGGAAGTAGGACCGCGGAGATTTTTGATGGCAGAGTAGGCCAACCTGAACCTGAAGACGTATTACCACTAGAAAGGGTCATTCAGATAGGCCTTCTCTGTGTGCAACTATCGCCCAAGCACCGGCCGACCATGGCACAAGTTGTGCAGATGTTGACCGACATCAGCTCACCGCTCGCAAGGCCTATCAAGCCTGGAGAAACTGCTAGGACTTCCAGATTTAACTTCTTTTCTGGCAGAATGTTGTGCTTTGATTGGTAGGCAGATCTCGAGCACCTACCACACGATGAAAAAAGCCTAGCGGGAACACAGAACCACTCTCGTTTACATGTCATTGCCCCACGAAGTCTCTGGGAATAATCTGTATGGTGATTACATAATCATTTCAGTTTGAGTGCCTCTGTACTTTTCATCGTATCAATTTCAGTCTATCGGAAACACAGCTGCAATTAATTTCAGTCTATTCAGTTTAAGACTTCATCGGAGGTGTCGCAGCACTTCCTCGACCACCCAAGACCTCGTCGGGGCTGCCTGGACCGTCGCCAGACACTCCTAGCCCTCGAATACCCCCGTCGGAGCTCGACAAGATGAGTGAGACCCCTCGACGCTTGACGGAAGCCCTCTACTACGCCCTCGGGCTGGCTTCTACATCGACACTAGCCATCGACCAACACCACGCGTCTCGACTACATCAAGTATTCAAGTCTACCGTGAGAAATCTGTTAAGATTAATAACAACATTAGGTGTAACATAATGTGTGCTGATTGCCAATAGTGCGCCTAATCTACATTGACAGAGAGATTAGAGGTGGTCTTACGAGTGATTGGAGTCGACATCTTAGCCTGCACAGTGCAGGCTTGGTGAAGAGACGATGGAGTCGATGTAGTGGTCGATGACGATGTAGGGATCCTCCTGATCCCCTCAGGCCTCCACCGGCACTGTCCTGGGACGGCACGGCGAGGCTCCAGCCTTTCCCGTTGCTTGTGCGCAGCCTGTGATCGGGGCAGAGTTTGGGAATTTTGGGGGAGCAGCAAGGCTAGGCACTAACGTGTAGATTACCAGCCGCCGGACTCCCCCCTTTATATATGCGCATGCAACAGGGGGCCAGAACCATTAGTTGGTTAGGGCGCCCCCGATCAGGGCGTATTAGTTGCGTATGTGAAGGTCATGAACGTTGGTTCGTGGGCCTTCACTTATCTCTTTATTTTCGTTATCCTTATCTCTTTATTTTCGTTATTCTGTTTCTAACGTTTATCTCTAAACCGTCAAATCAACCAACATTCTCCCCCTTGATCGTTAGGTTTAACATCATTCTCCCATTCCCCATAGGAATAATACATCAAAGTGAAGCGTTTCAATAGCCAATGAAATGCTGTTGAACATCAACACTTATGGTGTATCAGCCTATGTCGAAGTGGATAACATTTAACTTATTGGGAGTGGTTCTCTATAATGGTCCCTTTATTCCAGAATCATGAGGCTTCCAGTAATCCCATGCCGGCAACATGCTCACGAAAAATACTGGGTGGTAAGCCTTTAGTCAGCGGATCCACAAGCATATGAGTTGTTCGTATATGCTTAACATTAATTGTTTGATCCTGGATTCTATCTTTGACAACATGGTACTTAATGTCAATGTGCTTGGCAGCAGCACTTGACTTGTTGTTACTCGTATAGAAAACTGCGGGTTCATTATCGCAGTATAATAAAAGTGGTTTTGAAATGTTGTCTACCACTTTAAGTCCGGGAATAAAATTCTTTAACCATACAGCCTGCCCAGTGGCCTCATAACATGATATAAATTCCGCTTGCATCGTAGATGAAGCGGTTATTGTTTGTTTGGAGCTTTTCCACGCTCCTCCGGCAAGTGTGAATATATAACCTGATGTGGATTTCTTGCTATCCACATAGCCAGCATAATCAGCGTCTGAATAAAAAAACCAACTTCTAGGTTATCAGACTTTCTATATGTAAGCATGTAGTCCTTCGTGCCTTGCATATATCGCAAGACTTTCTTTGCGGCCTTCCAGTGGTCTAATCCTGGATTTGATTGAAATCTGCCAAGCATCCCGGTAATAAAAGCTAAGTCAGGGCGCATACAAACTTGTGCATACATGATGCTTCCGACAACTGAAGCATACGGAACCGACTTCATCTGATCAGTTTCAATTTGGTTCCTTGGACATTGGAATTTCCCAAACTTGTCGCCCTTGACTATTGGAGCAGGTGAGGGTGAGCACCTATGCATATTATATTTCTTCAGTACTCGCTCAAAGTATGCCTTTTGTGATAGTCCCAAAACACCTTTAGAACTATCTCGATGAATATCTATGCCAAGGACATAAGAGGCCTCACCGAGATCTTTCATATCAAAATTGGAAGACAAAAAATTCTTGGTCTCATGCAGAATATCCTTATCGCTGCAGGCCAACAATATGTCATCCACATACAGGACTAATATTGTGAACCTACTGCCTTTAAACTTAACATAAATGCAGTTGTCCACAACATTTTCTGTGAAACCAAAAGTTCTAATGACCTTATCGAACTTAAGGTACCATTGTCTTGAAGATTGTTTCAAGCCATAAATAGATTTCTTCAAACGATATGCCAAGTGTTCCTTTCCTTCCATAACAAAACCTTCTGGTTGAGTCATGTAAACATCTTCTTTTAAGTCGCCATTTAGGAATGCCGTCTTAACATCCATTTGATGCAACTCTAAATCATAATGAGTTGTTAATGCCATAATAATTCTGAAAGAATCCTTGCTTGACACAGGAGAGAAAGTCTCGTTGTAATCGATTCCTTCTCTTTGTGTGAATCCTTTCGCAACAAGCCTTGCTTTGAACCTTTCAACATTCCCTTTGGAATCATACTTTGTTTTGTAGACCCACTTGCTGCCTACTCTTTTAGCTCCATTCGGAATTTCTACTAAGTCCCAAACATTATCTATGCCCATAGACTTTAATTCATCTTCCATGGCGGCTACCCATTTAGACGAGTTCTCACTTTTCATAGCCTCCTTGTAGGAGGATGGGTCTTCCACCTTTCCTATATCATTTACGTCCTCACTCATGTAAGTGATATAATCATTTGAGATGGCTTTCTTTCACGTTGTGTTCTTCGTAGCGGAGGAGGTGGTGGATGATCATTTTCAGGTTGAGAATCATGTTCTTGTTCAGAATCATTTTCCGAGTCTCCATTTGGTTCTGGATCATCATTATTTTCAACATGAGTATTGGATGTCACGTCAAAATTTCGAAATGGGAGAACAATCTCTTGGATAGTCGGGGATGGAGTGCGCATCCGCTTTTCCTGGAGATTAATATCCCTAATTTTCGTGACTTCATTATCCTCAAAAAATACCGCTTGTCTAGTTTCCACAAACTTAGTGGTATGACCTGGACAATAAAAGCGATATCCCTTTCCTCTATGAGGGTATCCAATAAAATGACAACTCGATGTCTTTGGATCCAGCTTCTTAAGTTGTGGATTGAATATTCTAGCTTCAGCAGGACAGCCCCACACGCGTAGGTAATTCAAGCTCGGCTTCTTTCCCGTCCACATCTCGTAAGGTGTGTTCGGTGCTGATTTTGTCGGAGCAATATTTAGTACATGTGCAGCCGTCTTCAAAGCCTCCATCCATAGGCTTACTGGTAAACTTGCGTGGCTAAGCATGCTTCGCACCATATCCATAAGGGTGCGGTTGCGACGCTCAGCTATGCCATTTTGTTGAGGTTCACCAGGCATTGAGTATTGGGCAACAATTCCATTCTCAGCTAGAAATTTTGCAAAAGGACCTAGAATTTGCCCGTAAGGAGCGTGCCTACCATAATACTCTCCCCCGCGATCAGATTGTACCACTTTTATTTTTTGCATTCAGTTGGTTCTCAACTTTGGCTTTGAACACTTTGAATTTGTCCAAAGCTTCCGATCGATCACGTATAGGGTAAATATACCCATATCGGGAAAAATCATCTGTAAAGGTGATGAAAGAATCAAAACCATCTACAGACTTTACATTAAGTGATCCACATATATCAGTACGTATAAGTTCGAGGACAGTTGTGGCTCTTACGGCTCCTTTCTTAATTGTTTTTGCGTATTTTCCTTTAATGCAATCAATGCATTTATCAGCGTCTGAGAAGTCTAATGGAAGAAGTATTTCATTTTTAATCAAACGTTCAATTCTCCCCCTCGAAATGTGGCCTAAACGACGATGCCACAATTTCGAAGAAGTGCTCATGCCTTTCCATTTCTTATCAATGCTGTATTTTTCATTCATATCATTCACATCATTCACATGCAAGACAGAATCATTGACGGATAACATATATAATTTGCCTCGTCTAACACCAAGGCCAACATTCTTATTACAACGCTTAAGGATGCATTCCTTGTTTCCAAATAAACATTCAAACATATCATCGTCTAAACATGAAACTAAAATAAGATTCCTACTTAAGGTAGGAACATAAAGAACATTATTCAAATGAAGGAAAAATCCACTGTCTAGCTCCAGAGTGAGAGAACCCAAAGCTTCAACATCTTCTTCCTTCCCATTCGCTACCTTAAGCTTTCTTTCCCCCGGACTTATGGTTTGGGTTGAATGGAATCTCTGCATGGAATTTGCAACATGAACAGTTACACCTGAATCAATCCACCATGTATTTCTAGAAAAATCAACATAAAATGATTCATCTATAAACGTAATTTCAACATTATCTTTCTTGTGTAGCCACTTCAGAAATTTTGGGCAGTCCTTTCTATAGTGTCCTTTGAGCTTGCAAAAGTTACACACGTTTGACCCAACACCAGCGGAAGTGCCAGGGTCAGAACTTGCGCAACCATGACTTTTCCCTTTTGAAGGCGTCTTTGCTTGAAATTGCTTCTTCTTGGGAGGACCATGCCATTCATTTTTCCTTTTGCCTGAGCTAACGTGCAAAGCTTGTTCCTTGAATTGCTTGGTAATCCTCTCTTCCTCTTGGACAACTCTAGGAGTCATCTCACTGAGTGGCCATTTTTCTATTAGAGAGTTATAATTGATCTTAAATTGATCAAATTCAGCAGGAAGGGATTCCAAAATCACGATAATGAGGAGATTTTCACTTAATTCACATTGTAAGGCTTTAAGCTTTGTAAAAGCATTCACCTTCCTCATTATGTGGCCCCTAACATCATCTTTCCCAGTTACAGTGTATTTCTCAAGAAGCTTAGTGAAAAGCTCATGAGCATAAATCTTTTCGGAGCCCTTAAACTGCTCTTCCACTGCAGCCAAAAATTCTTTTGCAGTGTCCTTTTTAGGGAGTGCACCCGCAATATCTGGTGATATGGATGCATTCATTACAAGGAGAGCAATATGATTGGAATTCTCCCATTTTTCCAGCTTTGCATCATAAGTTTTCTTGAGTTCATCATACCCTGATGCACCCAGAGTAGGTGGCACAGGTTTTTCTTCCCTCAAAGCAAAATCAAGGCCATTACAACCCAAAGACAACTGAATGCTTGTCTTCCAGCGTGGGAAATTACTCCCCGTAAGTTTTTCAACATTCTCATACCGGAAGGGGTTGGATGTTGTCATTATGAAAATAAAACAACAAATACATGAGTAATTTACATGAAAATAAATTTACGTTGGTAAATAAATAAACATGCAAAAGCATCAACATTAAATAACTCTATGTCATATCACCGTTGGGCAGAAATGACAAAGATTTATAACTACATTAGATATGACTCATAAAATTGAAACAACGTTGGTCAGAATTAATTTTACAGCCTAAAATTTATCAAATTTAAACATCAAAGACAAACATTAAAAAATCTCATTCTTGATGATTAAATTGATATATAACATGCAACATGTTAAAAACTCTAAATAAAATATCTCGTTGGTTCAATTTTATTTAGAACAGTAACATGTTTGTAATCATATTTTAGGCAATAATTTGGATCATGCCGGCGGGTTCGCATTTCTTCTTTGTTTCCCGATTCTTCCGCTCCCGAGAGAGCTCATGCCGGCGGCGACCTGGCGCAACCTCCCCTCTCTCCTTTTCGACGCGGTGGTGGCGCTCGCCGGAGGAGCGTGCGCTGGACCAAGTCATGCGCTCCTCCGTCGAGCGTTGCTTCCGGCGACGTTTCTCGTTCGGAGCGGCATGGAGGTGGGCCTGTCGGCCATTTCGGGCGACGGCTGGCCCGAAGGCCGGCGACGCATGCGTCCATTCCACGCGAGCGCGTCCTTCCGCATGTCCTCTCCGATGGGAGGGAACGGCGTCGCGGGGCCACCGCCCTTGTGCAGCGGTGGTGCTGCACGGACCCGAAGGTGGAGGCGGCGGTCCGGCGTCTTACTGGGGTGAGATCTTGATTCCCAAATCGTGTGTTCATTTCCTTAATTTCGAATCTAGGGTTCATCCGAAAATGGGGATTTTGCTATGGTTAGGGTTCGGGTCAGAGAAGGGGATTTTTATTTTCTTGCAAAAATCGTACTCCCCTCCTTCTAATTGCTTAAACTTGACTAGCAATTGACCAAAGAAAATTACCTGAAGCCTAAAAAAGCTTAATTGAAACATAATGAGTTAATTAACTTGATCATGGTTATTAACTGTGCAAGTTTATTACGCAATTAGACTAATCCAAGGCTTAGTCATCAACATATATGCCTAAAACATGATCTAGCAACATAATTTAAGATCAGCAGATCGCATTAGACATACCCTAATCTAAATTGACATACTTATGGCAATTAGGCAATCAGATCTAGCTCTGATACCATTGCTAAGATTAATAACAACATTAGGTGTAACATAATGTGTGCTGATTGCCAACAGCGCACCTAATCTACATTGACAGAGAGATTAGAGGTGGTCTTGTACAAAAAATTAGGCAAAATTAATTCTTGAGGAGTATATTTGAAAGTGGCCTTGTATACAAAAACAGAGGGAGTACAATTTTTTGTAATCATCTTTTAATTGTTTGTAGTTATATTAAGATCTTGGAGGGAACTAAAAGCATCAAGGATCTGGCATACCCACTTCACAACTCTTTATGTTCTAAGCACAAACGATCGAACTTCTCTTGACCAAAGCTACTCTGGGTTATTCGAGCGAGCAGGCCAGATGGGTCTAGCCACGGTCCCATTGGGTATGGCTGCGGCACACCATGTAGTACGTGTGCTCTCTAGGTGCGACCCATACATCACGCCACGGATAAGCATACCAATAGCCTTCGCTCAGATATTGATAATGTTCTTCAAAGCGTCGAAGAAGGTTTCTATCCGATGAGTATTTAATTCTTCAAGAGGGAGGATGTGCCGTCTGGTGGCATTCATTATCTTCGTACATGCAAATATGTCAGCAGACAAATGCCTGGGACATCACGTATGGGAGCGAAAGGGCAGGAAATTAGAACAAATGTCTTCAAAATAGCACGCGGGTTGCGCTGGAAATCACACACTAATCAACTGCCCAGAAGGTTAAGCACCAAATTAATCCTACAACAGCGAGCAATTTAATGTACTAGTAGTAAAGAGTTATATGTAACTGTTTGATTTTTTTGTATGTTCAAATCAAGTGTACCTGTGTGAGAGGATTGCAGCAGGAATACAATGGTGTATGTCTGGTTTACTTCCTTGAGTTCTTTTTAGTATTTGATTGAGATGTAGGAGTACTTCCTTTAGTTCTGTAGGAGCGATTCATCTTATTGACAACTTCTTGTTTGTCTGACATCTTCTCTCTCTGCCTTAATTTACTGAATTACTCCCCGTTTCATACTTCCAGTCTGCCTTAGTTCTGTCGTCGCATCCGTCCAGCTGGCCGGTCGCCGCTTTCTCCCACCTTTTGTCACTCTCCCCTCTGACTTCACGCCCAGGGCTGCCGGCGGCACCAAGACGAGAGCAGGCAGCAACACCATCCGGCAAACAAAGAGTTTGGCCATGTAATTTTTTTTTGTTCAATGCAAAATAAGGGTTTTCAATAGTCACTTTATTAGAACAAATCCCTAACAAACTAACTTTATCCCTTGCCGGGATTTACAATATGTGGCTTATCCCGTGCGGCGGCTTACAAGAGGTATTTATAGTGGTCCTGACCTAATAGGTCGATAACAGGTGAACCCTAATCCAACTCGGTAACAACTCGTACCGTACCGTGGGGGCATCGCCCCCGCACCCCCGACAGACCTCCCGCCTCGGCCCAAGCCTACTGGCAACGGGCCTCGCTTCGCTCCGTCGTTTGACTTCTCTCTTATAGAACCGGATTTGGATCACCATAAAATAACAATTCTCTACCTGCCTCCAGAACCATTCCCGGCCTAGGACCCTCAGTTCCTTCAATGGCTACTAGGGCGGAAGCGAGCCAGACGGTGAGTTTGTCGTTGTCGTGCCGTGCTTCCGAGGGGTGGTGAGGGGTACGTCGGAACCTGAGGGGATTTTGTTGGTTGATCTGACGGTTTAGAGATTAACGTTAGAAACAGAATAACGAAAATAAAGAGATAAGTGAAGGCCCACGAACCAACGTTCGTGACCTTCACGTACGCAACTAATACGCCCTGATCGGGGGTGCCCTAACCAACTAATGGTTCTGGCCCCCTGTTGCATGCACATATATAAAGGGGGGAGTCCGGCGGCTGGCAATCTACACGTTAGTGCCTAGCCTCGCTGCTCCCCCAAAATTCCCAAACTCTGCCCCGATCGCAGGCTGCGCACAAGCAACGGGAAAGGCTGGAGCCTCGCTGTGCCGTCCCAGGACAGTGCCGGTGGAGGCCTGAGGGGATCAGGAGGATCCCTACATCGTCATCGACCACTACATCGACTCCATCATCTCTTCACCAAGCCTGCAACGTGCAGGCTAAGATGTCGACTCCAATCACTCGTAAGACCACCTCTAATCTCTCTGTCAATGTAGATTAGGTGCGCTGTTGGCAATCAGCACACATTATGTTACACCTAATGTTGTTATTAATCTTAGCAATGGTATCAGAGCTAGATCTGATTGCCTAATTGCCATAAGTATGTCAATTTAGATTAGGGTATGTCTAATGCGATCTGCTGATCTTAAATTATGTTGCTAGATCATGTTTTAGGCATATATGTTGATGACTAAGCCTTGGATTAGTCTAATTGCGTAATAAACTTGCACAGTTAATAACCATGATCAAGTTAATTAACTCATTATGTTTCAATTAAGCTTTTTTAGGCTTCAGGTAATTTTCTTTGGTCAATTGCTAGTCAAGTTTAAGCAATTAGAAGGAGGGGAGTACGATTTTTGCAAGAAAATAAAAATCCCCTTCTCTGACCCGAACCCTAACCATAGCAAAATCCCCATTTTCGGATGAACCCTAGATTCGAAATTAAGGAAATGAACACACGATTTGGGAATCAAGATCTCACCCCAGTAAGACGCCGGACCGCCGCCTCCACCTTCGGGTCCGTGCAGCACCACCGCTGCACAAGGGCGGTGGCCCCGCGACGCCGTTCCCTCCCATCGGAGAGGACATGCGGAAGGACGCGCTCGCGTGGAATGGACGCATGCGTCGCCGGCCTTCGGGCCAGCCGTCGCCCGAAATGGCCGACAGGCCCACCTCCATGCCGCTCCGAACGAGAAACGTCGCCGGAAGCAACGCTCGACGGAGGAGCGCATGACTTGGTCCAGCGCACGCTCCTCCGGCGAGCGCCACCACCGCGTCGAAAAGGAGAGAGGGGAGGTTGCGCCAGGTCGCCGCCGGCATGAGCTCTCTCGGGAGCGGAAGAATCGGGGAACAAAGAAGAAATGCGAACCCGCCGGCATGATCCAAATTATTGCCTAAAATATGATTACAAACATGTTACTGTTCTAAATAAAATTGAACCAACGAGATATTTTATTTAGAGTTTTTAACATGTTGCATGTTATATATCAATTTAATCATCAAGAATGAGATTTTTTAATGTTTGTCTTTGATGTTTAAATTTGATAAATTTTAGGCTGTAAAATTAATTCTGACCAACGTTGTTTCAATTTTATGAGTCATATCTAATGTAGTTATAAATCTTTGCCATTTCTGCCCAACGGTGATATGACATAGAGTTATTTAATTTGATGCTTTGCATGTTTATTTATTTACCAACGTAAATTTATTTTCATGTAAATTACTCATGTATTTGTTGTTTTATTTTCATAATGACAACATCCAACCCCTTCCGGTATGAGAATGTTGAAAAACTTACGGGGAGTAATTTCCCACGCTGGAAGACAAGCATTCAGTTGTCTTTGGGTTGTAATGGCCTTGATTTTGCTTTGAGGGAAGAAAAACCTGTGCCACCTACTCTGGGTGCATCAGGGTATGATGAACTCAAGAAAACTTATGATGCAAAGCTGGAAAAATGGGAGAATTCCAATCATATTGCTCTCCTTGTAATGAATGCATCCATATCACCAGATATTGCGGGTGCACTCCCTAAAAAGGACACTGCAAAAGAATTTTTGGCTGCAGTGGAAGAGCAGTTTAAGGGCTCCGAAAAGATTTATGCTCATGAGCTTTTCACTAAGCTTCTTGAGAAATACACTGTAACTGGGAAAGATGATGTTAGGGGCCACATAATGAGGAAGGTGAATGCTTTTACAAAGCTTAAAGCCTTACAATGTGAATTAAGTGAAAATCTCCTCATTATCGTGATTTTGGAATCCCTTCCTGCTGAATTTGATCAATTTAAGATCAATTATAACTCTCTAATAGAAAAATGGCCACTCAGTGAGATGACTCCTAGAGTTGTCCAAGAGGAAGAGAGGATTACCAAGCAATTCAAGGAACAAGCTTTGCACGTTAGCTCAGGCAAAAGGAAAAATGAATGGCATGGTCCTCCCAAGAAGAAGCAATTTCAAGCAAAGACGCCTTCAAAAGGGAAAAGTCATGGTTGCGCAAGTTCTGACCCTGGCACTTCCGCTGGTGTTGGGTCAAACGTGTGTAACTTTTGCAAGCTCAAAGGACACTATAGAAAGGACTGCCCAAAATTTCTGAAGTGGCTACACAAGAGATTAGAGTGACCTTCTATACAAGGCCACAAACACTAAACGAGGCAAAATTAATTACGTTTTCCTCATACGATGCACTCCTCAAGAATTGCAACGGATAAACATTAATTACCAAGCCCAACAAACCTTGCATGCATGCATGCGGCTGTGGTTTCGCATCCTAAACAACAAGAGTGGCATGCTCATGCATTTACTAGCCCAGCAAACGAGGAGTTCACAGCCTAAATAAATTGGCTTTGCCAACGGTTTAAGTAGGAATTAATCAGTTCAAAGTTTTATCTTGGTATCTGAGGAAAGAACGGAGGGAGTACCAGGTGTAATACTTGAGGAAAGAACCTCCACATTATATAATAAGAAGAGAGTTACATGGAGAATTATGCTGCTCAATTTCAGCACACTATTAGTGTGAGACCTCACCTTACAATTAGTATGAGTAATTTTGCACCCCACAAATACTGTCACAATTTGTTTCAAATTTATCGTATGTTCCTGACAAGCAATAATTGGTTTTTGTTAGTTAATAAGAAAAAGACCAAAGTTTTATTTTGTTGATTGAACTTTGACATCACATAAGCATGGCGGAGGGATCATAGCCTATTTGTACTCAACTGCCACTGCACACATGCATGGGATGTGCTTAATTAGTAAATTTTAATTTACTCGCTTCTTAGCTAGGGCATGTATAGTCGTCAAGAGGGCAATATTTTCTTACCACTCCACGACGTTTTAGACATGAAGATAAAAACATGTTAGCAAATGGTATAAATCTTACCAGCTAGTACTTAAAACCGGAATGACCCTACTAGTTTAAGATGGTGAAAAAATTCCACCGTTCAGCAAATGAGAGAGCATCTCTTAAAAAAAGAGAAGACACTTTGCTTTGTTTTTGTGTTCTCTCTCCCAAATCACAAACTATTATGTGTGACATCTGAAGAGACAAGGAGACATCACCCATTGTATATGCCCTTTTATTATTTTATTGAATCTTATATTTCGGTGTAAAAGAGACTATATTATTCCGGATCAACATAGATGTTGATCATGAAACTTGTATTCGGATCAAATATTGTGTGGACTTTAAAATAACTTGGGTGCAACCCTTTACAAATTACATATCCACATTTCCTAGTCATATCCACAGCCTAAACATGACATTGCTTTGTTTCCCTTCTCTTTAGGTCCTAAAAGTTTGAGGGGACAAAGTCATGGAGGGTTTGATATAGCTCGACGTGCACCCAAAAAGAACACTGATGCTTGATTTGACATATCTCTGAATGAGACAATAGCCAAATATTTGCCAGCTGTTAGGGTTAACGATGCTTATTCTTCGCCCTTGTGGCATGCTTGATCTGCCAAGTCCTTTGTCCACACCTTGATGGTGGGAGTGCAGACTTCTCGCGTGATACAATAAAGGCCGTAAGAGAATAAATGAATAATAAATCCGGATTGAGACCCTTATAGACATATAATTAGTTTGAAATATTGATTGAATTATGTTGTAATTATAATGCATAATCTTCACAACTGTAATGGATATATACTCTAAATATTTATGATAGTTCTCGGTATTTAGAGAAAACATATTTGTACTCCCTCAATTTTTTTCTAAAACCTAGCTACTTATCTCATTTTTATCCTTGAAATTTTCAATTAGACAACCCCTTTTTTTTTAATCAATGATGTGATGATAGTGTCAACAAGGAAAAATGACTAAGTTCCAAAGAAGAGTAAAACTGGGAAATGGGAGAACTAAACAAAATGAAATTTATTTTAGATTCATGAAAAAAATTGGGGAATTATTTATAGGAATTTGATTTCATATTATTGAATAACCTAAACGATATAAATACAATACCAGGTAGAAGAAGAGCACCTTCACACAAGACGAATGTGCCAGGTACAAGTTTCAAGAGTATTGTCATTTTGTTCATAAATATTTAGAAATGAACGAAGAACCGAAACTTTCATGAAAATGAATTTTCCATTATGGTGAATTTCAATGAATGTTCACAATTTATATCTGCGATTTTTTTTAGCTACTTCCTTGGTTTTCTTATAATATATTTTATTTAGTAAATTTTGATTTCAAGGAGTTAACCTTGAATTAACACATATATGTGTCTCTCACTTGATTTGATTTCAAGTAGTTAGCCTTGAATCCGGGTTAAGTGAAGGACCAGCGGACGATTTAACTTCTGCCTCTACAAATTAGTGACAACCCGTCCTAACATAGGGACAACTGAGGAAGCAGCTGCAGTTGGGTCTCCAGATGATGGAAGCAACCGAATCATCAATGTTAAACTCCTCTTCTCGGTAAAGGAAGTGTACTTTTGTATATCTATCTATGGTGGACAGATTTAATCTCGCTCGTAATCCAAGAGTACAACGTACACTTTGTTTCAACCTTAACAACGTACACTTGAGCTCAGACCATAGATTTTTACGAATAACTTTCCTGAAGACGAGCTCTCAGTTGACGACACGAATGGACAAGGCTAAGACCTTGTCAAGTAAACTTTGTTCTCTATTCCCCATCTCATGTGCCCATCGTCATTTATCGACAACCTCATGCAAATCGTCGGTCTGCTGGTTCTCCTGGAGGAACATACATGGTTTGAAGTTTGATACCTACGTCGCGCGTTTCCCCCACCAAGCCTAAAGGCCACTTGTGAAGGTCTGGCTCGCCTTTACAAAGGCTTCTTCAGAATTGTGCCCGGCCATGGTACTTAGCAGTTAGCACGATCGATGTGGCGAAATGACTCTGTGTCGGTAGTGCGCCGTCTCTGTATATAGGTGAGTCTGGCTTCTCTAGGCAACTTCCTCCATCAAACTTCACGGCCTCCGCGCGCTGTCCAGGCAACTTTTAACGAGGAATTTGCTCACCGTGAATCACTTATCCTTGGTCGTTCCCAGTACCGTGGATCATCAGTCATATAACGTCGCTCGCTCTTGCAATTAATGTTTTCTTGAATATTAAGTCTGCAACATTAGGTATATATATCATACATACTTCACTAGCTTTAGTAGTACTACATCATTAGGAGTAGCGTACGAGCATATGTGTGTGCCACCATGCAACTAAAAGGGTACCCAGGGTCGAACAGATTGCTGCAAGAGACTATCCTCATCTCCGTACTCCTGCTGGATGCGGATGTATCTCTCCTCTCTATTCGATTGACGGATCACATGTTCTTCACTAGCCGGTATTTTTCTACATCCGACAACGCGTTTCAAAACGGTGTTGTTGCCATTACGGGCTGGATCGTGACGGCTTGCATCATCGCTCGAGGAAACGCCATATTTTCCATCCTGCTGACTACGAGTGCCACTATTTTCCGAGACATCGTTACTGCACACAACGCATATACTGTTGGTTTCCTCCAAGCTCTGAATATAACTATAAATCAATTGGTAGGTCAATACATTTAATATGGTGACAGCTGTAAAACTTGAGGAAAGAGGACACATATTTATAATAAGAAGAGAGTTAGATCCCGAGTTCCAACTCACTATTAGTGTGAGACCCTAACTTAAATTTGTTGTGAGTTATTTTGCACAACACAATTAGTGTGACATTTCCTTTCAATTTTTACCAAGTTTTTTAGATAGGCAAGAATTTTTTTGTTAGTTCAGAAAAAATGCTAGATTATGCTGATAGAAAATTTTCATGACATGCCAAGCCATTCTATCCTATTTGGACTCGGGTATCAATGCACACATGCATGGTATGCTTAATTTATAGAATATTTATTTATTTTCTTCTTAACTTCGAACTCTATAGTAGCACATGTCAATGCAAATGACTACCACTAAACGAGAAATTAGCACAAAACTACCTGTTTTGCAGCAAAATTTACGGAATGATACAACTTTGGGTTTCAATAGCATTTTCATACAACATTTGGAACAAGTTTTCTCAGATAACCCAAAACTCTCTTTAACGCGATTTTGACAGCGAACCTGACATGACGGGCCCACATGTCAGGTGACGTGGCAACTTAAGCACCGGACGGAGAAGAGGGCCGTTAACGGCGCGTCTGGGCCCACCTTTCTGGGACCCACATGTCAGGACCGTGTCTTAACGGGGGTAGGGTTTCGGCCAGTCCAAATCGCGCGCGTCTTTCTCTTCCCCCCACTCGCTCTCCTCTTCCCCGGCATGGCGGCGGCGACTCCCGGCGGCGGCTTATGCGGCGGCGACCCCGCAGGAGATTCCTTCTGCGATGAGGGAGGAGCGGAGTGCGCTGCGGGTAGCGGCGGCGTATGCGGCGACGACCCCGCAGTCGAATCCGCCGGTGACGAGATGGGCGTATGCGGCGACGACCCTGCGGGTAGCGGCGGCTGTTCGTCTGCGGTTCGCCGTGGCTGTATGAGCGGGACCTCCCTGGAGAACTTAATGAGGTATTTTTAGTTGCTTTGTAGCTAGTTGATTGTGCTTTGTAGTTGATTTATTTAGATTTTTAGTTGCTTTGTAGCTAGTTGATGTGCTTGTTCCATCCGAATTGTAGTTGATTTTTTTAATGGTAGTTGTTTTAGCCGAATTTTAGGAGCAGAAACCAACTAAGTTACCTGTGCTTGTTTTATTTAGGTCTCTGGTAATTGATTTATTAAGTTAGGTGTGTTTGTTTTATTTATGTTGTGCACCCTTTGCTGAATATTTAGCTATTTTGGTATTGTACAAGCAGAAACCAACTAAGTTACCTATTTTGCTGAATATTGTACCCTTTGTTTTATTTGTAGCCTTGATGATGAAATGTGGGAGATTAGATTTAATTTCCCTGGGGCAGACAATTTGGAAAGAACTCTTCCAAAGAGTGACATCACAGTTTTAAATCTGTTATCTCTGATAGAAGGGCTTGGGTATGGTATTAGAGATGGCATGTTTTATGTTAAGGAACAGGGCATAGGGGAGCAAGGCATGGAAGTGATTGATACTATGGGAAAGATAGAGGAGATGCTAGCTCTGAATGAATCTGGGAAGGTTGTCAACATAACTGTTCTTAAAAAGAATGCAACATGGCCACAAGGATTAAACATGCCAGAAGATTTGCCTGTACAAATAAATCAGCCAGTAGTTATTGCAGTTGACACTGATGGTTCAACATACATTTCAGAAGATGAGGAATTGTTGTTCCCAGTGGCTATGGATTGCTCTGATTGCATCTATGTTGGCACTCAACAGAGTACCAATATTGAGAAAGGAAAAGAAGAACTTGCACTACAAGTTCAAGTACTATCTGATGATGAGCACACAATATTAGAAGAGGAAATGCAACAATTTGAGAAGCTGAGGAAGCAGAAGAGAGAAAGGGAAATAGATTCAGAAACTGAAGAGATAATGAAACAGCTTGAGAAGGAGAAATTAAAGAGGAAGGATGTTTTTCTGCGTTATGAGGGGGATAGTGATGTGGAAGAGTTTTTCCAAGCAGAAAGTGACTCTGACTCTGATATGGAAATTGCTGAAGAAGAATATTTTGAGGAGAAGAAAAAAGGCAGAGCACCCAAATCTCACTACCTGTCAGAGGAGGAAGATTTTATTGATTTTGTACCCTCTTGTGATGAGGAGATGATCCCTTCTGATATTGGATCAAGTGATGATGATGGTGTGGTGAAGAAACTTAAAGCAGATCTGGAAGGAAGAACAAGCTGAAGAGGTTGAAGAAAAGGATATGGTATGATCCCAACAGAGCTAATCCACATGAACAATTTTTCAAGAAATTATGCTTTACAGATGTGGTGCAGTTCAGAGTAGCTCTCAGGAGTTTTCACATTGCTCAGCTTAGAAATTTCAAGTACCAGAGAAATGATTCAGGCAGGATAATTGTGAACTGCACAGATATAGGAAGGAAGGCAGGGTGCACATTCCATCTGACAGCAAGCACAGTTGCACATGAGAAGACCTTTGTCATCAAGAAATTCAGACCCAAGCATACCTGTGCACATGCTGGAGACAAAACCAAGGTAACCATTGACTGGCTAGCTGACAATTCAGTTGAGTCAATTAGAACAGATCCCAAAACCACTGTTGATACTATGATTGAGAATACAAAGATGAGTTTTGGAGTGGAGGTGCCAAGAAGCAAGGCCTACAGGGCAAGGACTAAAGCATTCAGTGTTGTCATTGGTGATCATGTGGCTCAGTACAGAAGGATCAGAGACTATTTTTAGGCTATTATTGACACAAATCCTGGAAGTAGGTGCATAGTGACAACTAAGCACCTACTGGGAGATCCAAGTCCAAATCCCAGGTTTCATGTGTTATTCATTTGCCTCAATGCTTCCAAGGAGGGCTTTCTTAAAGGGTGCAGACCCTTTATAGGTAAGTAATTTATTTCTGTGAAACCTTCTTATTATAATTACTGTTGCCATGCTCTAGGATGCACAAGTTCTGATATCTTGTACTACCACATAGGTCTAGATGGCTGTTTCATTAAATTGAGCACTGGACAGCAAATTTTGGCTGCTACTGGTAGGGATGGGAACAACAACATCTTTCCCATTGCTTTTGGTGTTGTTGACAAGGAAGAAACTGCTACCTGGCTATGGTTTCTGACCCAGCTTAAGTATTGCATTGGAGAGGGGGGGAAATTTGGAAACTACACCATCATATCAGATAGGCAGAAGGTAAGTTAGGAATCAAGTTGTACTAATACTTGTCTTAGCTAGTAGATATTTTTTGTACTAAGAATATTACACAATTTGTTGTGCAGGGCCTACTGAAAGCAATTAGCCATGTTTTCCCTTATTGTCCACAGAGATTTTGTCTAAGGCATATTTATGCCAACTTCCAAAGGGCAGGTTTCAGAGGGCCAGAGCTAAAGAAGCATATGGATGCAGCTAGCTACTCCTACACAAAAAATGGGTTTGATGTTGCAATGGAGGCTATGAAAGCAGATTGTGAGGAAGCATACAACTGGCTAGTGCAAATTCCACCTGAAACCTGGGCTAGGCATCTGTTTGACACCAACTGCAAGACAGACCTGGTTGTGAACAACATCAGTGAAGTGTTCAACAGAATGATCTTGGATGTGAGGTGCAAACCTATCTAGACCATGCTAGAAGGGATAAGAAACAAGCTGATGGTGAAGTACAGTGATACAAGGGCAAAGCTACAAACAACAAGGTGGGAGATTACCCCTTTCTACACTGAGAAACTTGAAGAGTCAAAGAAATGGTCCAGAGAGTGCAATGCTAAACTCTCAGAGGTAGACCTTTGGCAAGTTACCAGTAGAAGTGGCAGAATTGTTGCTGTTGACCTGAAGAAGAACACCTGTGGTTGTAGAAAGTGGGATGTGACTGGCATTCCATGCAACCATGCAGTGGCTGCAATCATGAAGGTGAACCAGTATCCAGAGGACTTTGTCCATGATTTTTTCAAGAAACCCATGTACAAGGAAGCATTCAACTTCACAGTGTACCCTGTTCCTGGCCCTTCTGACTGGAGGAGGACAGATACACCTGATATTGAAGCTCCTGTATTTGCTATTACACCTGGGAGAAAGCAGACCAAGAGAAGAAAGGGCCAGTTTGAAGTACCAGCACCAAGAGACACATCTAGGATGGGTAGTATCACCTGCAGCAACTGCAAGCTGGTGGGTCATAGGTACACCTCTTGCAAAGAGAGGTTGACTCCTCAGCTGCAAGCCAGAAAAGAATGTCATCAGGTACTCTATTCATGTTCATGTAATTGCTTTTTCCTATTGCACTGTTTCTAATCATGTAATTGCTATTTCTGTGCAGGGTACCAGAGCAGCAGCAGCATCAACTTCAAGTGGAGCAGCACCAGCACCAGCAGCAACTGCACCACCACCACCAAGGGCACCACCAGCAGCAAGGGCAGCACCAGCAGCAAGGGCAGCACAAGCAGCAAGGGCACCATCCCCTGCACCTACTCCATCCCCTGCACCTACAGGAAGCAGTACTACTACTGCAACTACAGCAAGAACTCCAGGTCCAAGGCCTTTCTCTGCACCAAGGAGTTCTGGACCAGAGTGGGGTGCAAGAGCACCAGGTAAAAGGCAGCCCAAGTTCACCTCCAGGATCCAAGGCTATCTGAATGCTGGTAAGCATAATGCCTACAAGAAATGAGTGACCAAGTCCTCCAGTGTTTAAGACTATGTGGAATTGTGAACAATTTGTCCTCCAGTGTTTAAGACTATGTGGAATTGTGAACTATTTTTCTCATCTCAGAAAGGGTTGTCGAGACCCGACGACGGGTCTAGACAACCCTTTTTCATCATTTTTGTCATCTCAGAAAGGGTTGTCGAGACCCGTCGTCGGGTCTCGACAACCCTTCTTCAGCATTTCTTTTTCAAAATAATACACACAGAACAGAAATGATGAACAAGGTTCTCAGTACCAACATTAACAAGGTTCAGAAATGATTACATAGCCATCACAAATAGTACCAGACAACATACAAAGCAAAGAGCACAAGTAGTTCAAAGTCATTAATACATGGTTCATTAACACAGGTTCTCACTGACATCACTAATAATACCAAACTGCATACCAACCTTGATTAACACAGGTTCACTAACAACATCACTGATCACCTACTGGCTCATCACATATTGCCTTCATCCTCTTCAACTTATCCTTGTTAGCATCACTGAGCTTCAGCAGATCAAACAACATGTACTCAACATTCTTCTTCTCCTCCTTAAGCACCTCTTTTTCTTCATCCCACTTCTGCTGCTTGGCTTTCAGAACAGCAGCTTGGCTTCTATGCACCTCCTGCAGCTCAGCAAGCTTACTCTGCAGAAGTTCAATTGATATCTGATTCTGACGCATCAACTCACTTTCTTTACCCTCCTTCTGAATCCTCTCATAGTTGGCCTGCATGGTAGACTTGCTAGTAGCCTTGATGAATCTGTTCACATCATCTACCATATCACTGTACTTCTTCTCTATTTTCATCTTCTCATCATATATCTCCTTCATCAGCCTGGCATGGACAACCTTCTCCTCAATCCTGGCACTGCTGCAATCTTGATGCATTGCCCAAAGTCTTCCTATTGCATTCTGGGCAGTCTGTGACCATTCACCATCAACCCAGTCCACGAAACCACAGTTCTCTACATCCTGAAATTGCAATTAAGTTCATCATCTACAATTCTAGATATTTAAACTCCACATGCCTTTACTAAATCTCTGGCTGTACTGAATACATCATCTGCAATTCTATTCATCATCTATATTTACAATTAAATTCATCATCTATATTTATCATCTATATTTACAATTAAATATAGTCAATTCTATATATCATCTATATTTCACTAAAGTCATCATATATTAAATACAGTCAATTCTATATATCATCTATATTTCACTAAAGTCATCATCTATATTTATCATCTATATTTCACTAAATACATCTCTGTCCACACTAATTCATCTCTCTCTACACTAATTACCCACAGTCAATACTCTGTCTACAATTTCATCTACATTTCCTAAAAAGAAAAAAGCTATAACTTACATTCTCAACAGAACACAGATGGAAACGTCGGCCGGTGTTGGTGCCTTCGAATGCAACACACTTGCGAGGAGGGAGTTTGTGGACGCGACAGAAGATTGGCGCATCGTGCGCAATACCGCAGAAGATTGGATCGTCACAGGTATCAGGGGCATATTCACGGTCCGTGAACAACTAATCGGCAAAACAAAATCAAGATTCCAATAAGAAATCGACGAAATCAAGCGGAATCCAAACCCTACATCTAAATCCAAACCCTAGATCGTCAGATTGGCATACCGGGAGAGAGTCGCCCTCGCTGGAAGAGCCGTCGTGCCAGCTGGGCATGATGGAGGCGGCGGCGGTGACCACGCTTCCGCCGGCGAGTGGTGCGTCGCGCATCTCCGTCAGTGGCGGCGGCGGGAGATCTCCGGCGGCGGGGAAGAGACCAGTGAGAAGAGGGGAACTGAGAGAACGGCCTTGTCCACCCCCGTTAAGACACGGTCCTGATATGTGGGTCCTAGAAAGGTGGGCCCAGACGCGCCGTTAACGGACCTCTTCTCCGTCCGGTGCTTAAGTTGCCACGTCATCTGACATGTGGGCCCGTCATGTCAGGTTCGCTGTCAAAATCGCGTTAAAGAGAGTTTTGGGTTTTCTGAGAAAACTCGTTCCAAATGTTGTATGAAAATGCTATTGAAACCAGAAGTTGTATCATTTCGTAAATTTTGCTGCAAAACAGGTAGTTTTGTGCTATTAACTCCCACTAAACTAACATGCATAACTGTCTTGGAGCCTTGGACATCCATGATAATATGCCGTGTCCACTAATAACACCCTTATTTTAGACAAACTTTGTAACAACTTTTGTAAGATCAAAGACAAATATCAATATTTGCTTATCCTATTATTGGGATTACACAAAAAGCCGCCAACATTAGTTGTGAACGCAACATGCTCACTCACATCTCTATATATAAGATCCACATTTCTATGACCTTATCACATCGATAGTTTCCGATATATGGAATTGGCTCATCAATAAGAAAGTAAAAAAATTGAAAAACAAACTACAAGAGAGCGAGCTCATATGAGAGAAAACTCTCTGGACGGTTGGAGAAGGCGGTGAGGGATAGTGTTATCCACGTGGATGGCGGCGTAGTCCGCAGATCGGCCTCCATCGTCTTCGACGTTTCATGATTATTCATATATTTATATTGTGCCGACTTCTTGGTTTTCTTCTTCTTGTGCGACTCCGTGCATCCTAAGTATGTAGAAAATGGGTGTGGGATCTTTTAAATTGTATCATCTCGATGCGAACTATTAATTTTAGTAGAATTGCCTTTTCGCAAATATAATAAAAATGCCCTTAATCTAAAATAGAGAGCAAATCCATATGAGAAAACAATGTCAAGACCATGTGAGATGAACGTGGAGGACCAAGATCTGAATATCCACAACACATGACACACAAACTAAGTCATCAACGGTGAGGCACGTGAACTAGGTTGTTAGCGTCCACTTAGATTTAGCCCAGCACTCAGTCTAGTTTCAGAAGTTTATGCGCACACAGCCCAACTACAAGTGAGAGCCCATTCCATCCCAAAAGCCCGGACTGAAGGGAGGAGGGAATCTCTCCCTTATAAGTTGGGTGTGGCCTCCTCCACTAGACGAGGTGGGACTAAACTGAGCAGCTTTCCACCGGCCTACAGAGGGGTCCTCACATCCCATCCCCCTAGGAAGCCCCCCAGGCGGGCATGGCGATGCTGGCTCTGATACCAAATGTTAGCGTCCACTCAGATTTAGCCCAGCACTCAGTCTAGTTTCAGACGATGCGCACACAGCCCAACTACAAGCGAGAGCCCATTCCATCCCAAAAGCCCGGACTGAAGGGAGTAGGGAATCTCTCCCTTATAAGTTGGGTGTGGCCTCCTCCACTAGACGAGGTGGGACTAAACTGAGCAGCTTTCCACCGGCCTATAGAGGGGTCCTCACATCCCAATTGTAAACACCTCCCTAGTTGTATTGCTTTATCAGACAACTGGTACGGGATTACAGAGGATCATACGAGGAACTACAGAGATTTGGGGAAATCTTGAGGAAGAAGATCACACGCCACACCTAGCCTATCCTCGCCTTCCAGGCCGAGGCCGTCCGTTCCGTTCCAAGCCGAGTTGGTCGTCATGGTCACCATCATATTTGTAGTGCCTTCCTCCCGTGGCTTCTGAGCGGCCCAAGCCAGTAGACGGCAGCCCACGTCCAGGCCAAGACTAGTATGGAAGGGGTCGCTGACAATCCCCCCTCCTTAAGATCCGGCTTGCCCTCAAGCTGATGTTGCCTATATCAACCGGGGTCCCATACCAAGTGCAAGAACAGTGATTGAGTGCTATTCCAGTGGACACCAGTGGCTGTATCAAGAACAAGAATTGAACCACCCGGATCCCATGAAATGAGTACTCGTTTAGTATATGTCAGGATGCCCTTCCTTGAATTTGCAATTTCCACGGTATCGGCTCAGATCCACACTGCATAATGTAGGTAACATGAAAATAGAGGACCCATCCTTCACTGCTCAGCAATAGCATGGCCGTTTCAGTTGTGATATGGTCTCCCGTCAACTTTCTCTCAAAATTCAAGCAGCTATACGACTTACTGCCATGACTATCAGTCACACCAAACTGACTCAACTCCCAAGAAATGCCGGTAATGTGCATATATTCAACGACACTCACCAGGTTGCTGCTGGTTATAACAAGTAGTGACCATGGGGGCTTTGGTCTCAAATAGAACACAAAACTGTGAGGCCTGTCAGTGTCAACTTGCAGACATGTCATGCACCCTAACAAGTAACGATCAGCTAGTAAATTGTCATCCACTGAAATTGAATGGAGCAGCTCCCAAGTAATGGAGAGAGAAGTGAAATTTTCCATGAGATTATGACCTGGGCTGTCATTTCCTGGTTCCCATGGTTTCCCATGGTATTAACCATGGGAACCAGGAAATAGCTCTGTAGGGAAAAGTTTACTAGTCAATCTGTAGAGCAAGTTGTGTACCTCCACATATTCAGTGGTGTGTCGTTCATGCTGAAGAAGATCACCAGAAAATGTAATTATTGACTGCGCCCAATGGATATCTGCCCAACAGTCCTTAAATCTCAAGAACAACGCACCCATGCATGCCAATGTAATTACTTGATATGGTGGCCGCCACTATAGATGCTCATATGGCAACAATCCCCTGTTTCCCCAATAGAGAAGAACTGACACCAAAAAGTTTCCGCTGCAGTAAGGAGATGCATTTGATTTTTATCAGTCCAATGCCAGACAAAGCTCCCAGCATACCCATCGGGATCATCATGTAGGTGCCTTGAAGTAATATCTGGTCTGATTTCCTTGAGTGCCCAATTAGTACTTCCAAGATAACAGCGTAGATTAACAAGATAACCCCAATTCCACACAATATGTTCACCGGGCATGGCCAGTAAGAATTCAAGTGTGCTTGCACTGAGGAATTGTTTGTCAAAACAAAAAGGATCTGACCATGCACACAGTGTCAGCTTCATTTGTGCTTTCTGAACTACAGGAACAAAAGTACACACAATGGGAACTGTACTGCATTGAAGTTTCCATGTTTTCAAAACGAGACAGTCTCCTGATAGCTGCATAATATCCAGTGTACTGTGCAGGTTGAGAATTCTACAAGATGTGCTCCTGTTTGAGGGAGGAGGTGGCCACGGACTCTTCACAGCCCAGTGCAGAGTAATGCAGAGCCAATGTATTCCTGGCAGCCAAATAAACTGATGTCCCATATTTTTTCTCTCAAAATCCAAACAGCCACACATCCTACTGCCACGATGAGCAGCCAGCCCAAACTGATTAAACTCCAAGCAAATGGCGATGATGTGCAGACATTCAGCAACACCAATAGGATTGGTTGGACAAAGATATGGCCATGGGGGCTTCGGTTGCAAAAATATCACACTAGCAGTGCACACGGAAATGGTAACGACCACACCCAGAGAGCTAGAAATATTACCCATCAGTAGGTTCAAGCACATACCAAGAGAAGGCCATGGAGGCTTTAGCTCCACCTCAAGACATATTGCATGCCAATCCTCCTTACTGCCTTCAACTGAAATTTTGTTGCCACCAATTTGCTGCGCGTGCTGGAATAAATCATGTCCGTGGATCAAAGCTGCTCCTGCACTAGTGCATCTGGGTGGTGGCCATGGCGCTATTCCATTCACTGTCGAAACAACATTGAACTGGCCACATGTATTTGGCAGCAGCCTTGATGGCATTGGCAACTCGAGATAGTGGCAGGAGCAATCAGTCGAACAAGTGGAGGCACAAGCTGATGTGGCACTTGGGTCAGTTACCTTCACCGTCATGGACACGAACATCAGAACATGGTGTCTTCACCGTTGGTGCTGGGGTCAGGGCCACCCGGCAAGTAGATGGTAGCTGAAGGTGACATGTCACCCGGGACGACCATGTCGACTGCCTTGTCGCTGACGGTAGGTGCAGCGAGCTCGGGAACAACACCGCAGATGGTCGTGGACGAATTTGAGGCTGTAGATGAGATGGTCACTGACACGGATGCAGGGGCGTTCTTACTTGAGCATTCCGACGAACAGGTGGTGGGTGACAGCGCAACTTGGTCGTCGACTGCATCATAGACGACACCGAGCTCGATCGCGACCGGGGGCACGGTGGAGGTATCATAAGTAGTCGAAGCTGGTGCCGTGGAGGAGCCGAGCGTGGACGCTGGCTCTCCAAATCGGAGTACCTCCTCCAACAACTCCCTCCACCGCTGGTCTCGTTGAGCAACAGGAAGCCACATCACGACTCCCTCTATGCTCCTCCTCTGGTAGGTGCTTCATCTCCCACAGATCCTTGTCCCACTCAGACATCGCAGCCCACTCCACATCGGTCATCAGCGCTCGTCGCAGCTCGGCAAGTGGCGGGTACACATCGTCCTGAGTCCAGCGAGGAGTAGACTCCTCTGAGACGGAGGTGGAGGACTTGGCGTCCTTGAGGAGGTCGTCGGTACGCAGCGCCTCTGGAGTGAGGTCGTGCTTGGAGGCGGCGGCGGAAACAGCTGCCGCTAGGGTTGTGGTGGACGCAGAAGCAGCTGCCGCTAGAGTTGTGGTGGAGATGGCGCTGCTCGGGGCGTGTAGGGACGCGGTCGAGCGCACCGTTGACGAAGCCAACACCACTACAGGGTCGTGGACACGGTTGTGCAGAGGCGGGGTGGAGTTCGTCAGAGAAGAACCCGAGGCGGTCCCCGGCTTGTTCACCAACGCGAGGTACGCCTCCCACTCCTGGTCGCAGTCGTCCAGGTCGGCCAAGGCGAATTCCCGCCACGCCTTCATGATTGGGCTCTCTTCAGCCATGGATTTGGTGGTGGGGAGAAAAATTGGGTGGAATTTTTTTTGTGAATTTTGGGGAGGGATCGAATTGGCTCTGATACCAATTGTAAACACCTCCCTAGTTGTATTGCTTTATCAGACAACTGGTACGGGATTACAGAGGATCATACGAGGAACTACAGAGATTTGGGGAAATCTTGAGGAAGAAGATGACAGAGGGAAGGGACACCACACGCCACACCTAGCCTATCCTCGCCTTCCAGGCCGAGGCCGTCCGTTCCGTTCCAAGCCGAGTTGGTCGTCATGGTCACCATCATATTTGTAGTGCCTTCCTCCCGTGGCTTCTGAGCGGCCCAAGCCAGTAGACGGCAGCCCACGTCCAGGCCAAGACTAGTATGGAAGGGGTCGCTGACAATCCCCCCTCCTTAAGATCCGGCTTGCCCTCAAGCTGATGTTGCCTATATCAACCGGGGTCCCATACCAAGTGCAAGAACAGTGATTGAGTGCTATTCCAGTGGACACCAGTGGCTGTATCAAGAACAAGAACTGAACCACCCGGATCCCATGAAATGAGTACTCGTTTAGTATATGTCAGGATGCCCTTCCTTGAATTTGCAATTTCCACGGCATCGGCTCAGATCCACACTGCATAATGTAGGTAACATGAAAATAGAGGACCCATCCTTCACTGCTCAGCAATAGCATGGCCGTTTCAGTTGCGATATGGTCTCCCATCAACTTTCTCTCAAAATTCAAGCAGCTATACGACTTACTGCCATGACTATCAGTCACACCAAACTGACTCAACTCCCAAGAAATGCCGGTAATGTGCATATATTCAACGACACTCACCAGGTTGCTGCTGGTTATAACAAGTAGTGACCATGGGGGCTTTGGTCTCAAATAGAACACAAAACTGTGAGGCCTGTCAGTGTCAACTTGCAGACATGTCATGCACCCTAACAAGTAACGATCAGCTAGTAAATTGTCATCCACTGAAATTGAATGGAGCAGCTCCCAAGTAATGGAGAGAGAAGTGAAATTTTCCATGAGATTATGACCTGGGCTGTCATTCCTGGTTCCCATGGTTTCCCATGGTATTAACCATGGGAACCAGGAAATAGCTCTGCAGGGAAAAGTTTACTAGTCAATCTGTAGAGCAAGTTGTGTACCTCCACATATTCAGTGGTGTGTCGTTCATGCTGAAGAAGATCACCAGAAAATGTAATTATTGACTGCGCCCAATGGATATCTGCCCAACAGTCCTTAAATCTCAAGAACAACGCACCCATGCATGCCAATGTAATTACTTGATATGGTGGCCGCCACTATAGATGCTCATATGGCAACAATCCCCTGTTTCCCCAATAGAGAAGAACTGACACCAAAAAGTTTCCGCTGCAGTAAGGAGATGCATTTGATTTTTATCAGTCCATTGCCAGATAAAGCTCCCAGAAAACCCATTGGGATCTTCATGTAGGTACCTTGACGTAATATCTGGTCTGTTTTCCTTGAGTGCCCAATTAGTACTTCCAAGATAACAGCGCAGATTAACAAGACAACCCCAATTCCACACAATATGTTCAACAGGCATGGCCAGTAAGAATTCAAGTGTGCTTGCACTGAAGAATTGTTTGTCAAAACAAAAAGGATCTGACCATGCACACAGTGTCAGCTTCATTTGTGCTTTCTGAACTACAGGAACAAAAGTACACACAATGGGAACTGTACTGCATTGAAGTTTCCATGTTTTCAAAACGAGACAGTCTCCTGATAGCTGCATAATATCCAGTGTACTGTGCAGGTTGAGAATTCTACAAGATGTGCTCCTGTTTGAGGGAGGAGGTGGCCACGGACTCTTCACAGCCCAGTGCAGAGTAATGCAGAACCAATGTATTCCTAGCACCCAAATAAACTGATGTCCCATATTTTTCTCTCAAAATCCAAACAGCCACACATCCTACTGCCACGATGAGCAGCCAGCCCAAACTGATTAAACTCCAAGCAAATGGCGATGATGTGCAGACATTCAGCAACACCAATAGGATTGGTTGGACAAAGATATGGCCATGGGGGCTTCGGTTGCAAAAATATCACACTAGCAGTGCACACGGAAATGGTAACGACCACACCCAGAGAGCTAGAAATATTACCCATCGGTAGGTTCAAGCACATACCAAGAGAAGGCCATGGAGGCTTTAGCTCCACCTCAAGAAATATTGCATTCCAATCCTCCTTACTGCCTTCAACTGAAATTTTGTTGCCACCAATTTGCTACGCGTGCTGGAATAAATCATGTCCGTGGATCAGAGCTGCTCCTGCACTAGTGCATCTGGGTGGTGGCCATGGCGCTATTCCATTCACTGTCGAAACAACATTGAACTCGCCGCATGTATTTGGCAGCAGCCTTGATGGCATTGGCAACTCGAGATAGTGGCAGGAGCAATCAGTCGAACAAGTGGAGGCACAAGCTGATGTGGCACTTGGGTCAGTTACCTTCACCATCATGGACACGAACATCAGAACATGGTGTCTTCACCGTTGGTGCTGGGGTCAGGGCCACCCGGCAAGTAGATGGTAGCTGAAGGTGCTGTGTCACCCGAGACGTCCATGTCGACTGCCTTGTCGCTGACGGTAGGTGCAGCGAGCTCGGGGACAACACCGCAGATGGTCGTGGACGAATTTGAGGCTGTAGATGAGATGGTCACTGACACGGATGCAGGGGCGTTCTTACTTGAGCATTCCGACGAACAGGTGGTGGGTGACAGCGCAACTTGGTCGTCGACTGCATCATAGACGACACCGAGCTCGATCGCGACCGGGGGCACGGTGGAGGTATCATAAGTAGTCGAAGCTGGTGCCGTGGAGGAGCCGAGCGTGGACGCTGGCTCTCCAAATCGAGTACCTCCTCCAACAACTCCCTCCACCGCTGGTCTCGTTGAGCAACAGGAAGCCACATCACGACTCCCTCTATGCTCCTCCTCTGGTAGGTGCTTCATCTCCCACAGATCCTTGTCCCACTCAGACATCGCAGCCCACTCCACATCGGTCATCAGCGCTCGTCGCAGCTCGGCAAGTGGCGGGTACACATCGTCCTGAGTCCAGCGAGGAGTAGACTCCTCTGAGACGGAGGTGGAGGACTTGGCGTCCTTGAGGAGGTCGTCGGTACGCAGCGCCTCTGGAGTGAGGTCGTGCTTGGAGGCAGCGGTGGAAACAGCTGCCGCTAGGGTTGTGGTGGACGCAGAAGCAGCTGCCGCTAGAGTTGTGGTGGAGATGGCGCTGCTCGGGGCGTGTAGGGACGCGGTCGAGCGCACCGTTGACGAAGCCAACACCACTACAGGGTCGTGGACACGGTTGTGCAGAGGCGGGGTGGAGTTCGTCAGAGAAGAACCCGAGGCGGTCCCCGGCTTGTTCACCAACGCGAGGTACGCCTCCCACTCCTGGTCGCAGTCGTCCAGGTCGGCCAAGGCGAATTCCCGCCACGCCTTCATGATTGGGCTCTCTTCAGCCATGGATTTGGTGGTGGGGAGAAAAATTGGGTGGAATTTTTTTTGTGAATTTTGGGGAGGGATCGAATTGGCTCTGATACCAATTGTAAACACCTCCCTAGTTGTATTGCTTTATCAGACAACTGGTACGGGATTACAGAGGATCATACGAGGAACTACAGAGATTTGGGGAAATCTTGAGGAAGAGATGACAGATGACAGAGGGAAGGGACACCACGCCACACCTAGCCTATCCTCGCCTTCCAGGCCGAGGCCGTCCGTTCCGTTCCAAGCCGAGTTGGTCATCATGGTCACCATCATATTTGTAGTGCCTTCCTCCCGTGGCTTCTGAGCGGCCCAAGCCCAGTAGACGGCAGCCCACGTCCAGGCCAAGACTAGTATGGAAGGGGTCGCTGACATAGGTTGGCTCTCCTATTCCACCTTGCCCGTTGATGACGATGTGTGCATAGAAACCATCGTCCTCTACAACCAATGTTGTACCCTACCAACATGAATGGAGTCAAGTCGATGGTGAGAGCCTGAGGGACCGAGAAACGAACGGAGAATTTTGGCCAGTGTCGATGTACAACCCTGGTGGTCATGTAGGTGAGGCAAACGAGAGAAAAAATGAATCAAACACACGCACGAGCAGGCCTGAGGATTGGGCCATGGGTCATTATTTCCAATTGTTGTTCTCATTTTCTCAATCACGTGTGCTACTTCTCAAAAAAAATGAACTATGTGCCTTTTCTTTTTTTGAGCATCATTTTTTTGTGTCTGCATCGTGATTCATGAACTATGTGGCTTGTACAGCCGGGTATAGATGGGGTCAGAAATGTTTTTGGGCTAGGGCTAAATAGGAAATTTCGATGGGCTTCATAAATGTTAGTTGGGCTGCATTGGGGTCAGCTGCACACACACATGAAACTACTGTAGGTGGCAATGTCGCTAGAGCTAGAGATACGCTTCCATATATACAACAAGGCAACGATAAGACCAAGCTAACTTGATGCATATATACTACCGTACATCACTCATCACACACTATAGTAGGATCATCCAGCAGACACAAGTATCAGTAAACATCAAATTAAATATGTATCCTTGCTTACGCTTCTGAATCATTTCAGAAACATTCCCTCCAAATAATGGACATGTTATCCAAAACTGGCAACAAGATCCATTGATGAAGATCGGCTACGAGGTATTATTAAATAGTGCTACCTATTCTAACCCCAACCATTATATATCTTGGATAGTCCACACGCACACAAAGCAAGTGAACTGCAATGAAATACATTTCTCGTGTGCCAATAAATACCCTAACACATCAACGCTGGATTATTTGTTTGCTCTAAGGGAACGATCCTCTACTGCCTTACATCCGGAGAAGGTGTCTTCAGTGCTCTAGTACTATGGTCAACCAACACCATGGCCCCAACTGACATCATCGACATAGAGTTTGATCTGGTCAACCAGGAGCATTGGGAAATCTATTTGACATGTACGGCAAAGCCGACGCTCTAGATGGGTCACACCGCCCTGGCACACCAAATTCTTACTGTCAGCCTGATGATTTTGGTTTCCTCCAAGATCTTATTATTATTACTGTAAATAATATTAAAAGGTGAATATATAATACGGAGAGAGATGCAATACTTGATGAAAGAACCTCACACATATATAGAGAGAGTTACAAGTAGGGTTACACTGCTCTTTTTTACCTCACTAACAGTGTGATATGCCACCTTACAATTGGTGTGAGTGACTTTGAACCTCAAAACTAGTGTGACGTTTTCTTTTAACATATAGTCATATCCTACAGAAAAGAAAGAATTGGTTTCTTTGGTTAAGAAAAGAAATAAATATTTGACCCTTTTGATAGCACACTAGCATGCCAGAAGCGTGGCATGGCATGTCATTAGTCATCCTATCCTATTTTCACTGGTTGAGAACTACCCTAAGGACACCTACATCGGACACACAAAATAAACACACACATGTACGTTGGTGCACGGCAAGAAAATGGAAGCTTGTGAGGGGGTAAAAAAATTGTTAAAGGCATCGTAGCAAATTTTCGAACTGTGTGAAAAAGTGAAAGCGTGAAAAACAGTAAGACCAGTTGAAACATCTCCATACAACAAAGTACACAAATTTACAAATTTTCTCAAACGAAAGCGAAACATTGATGCAGCAAGAAAAACTAGGAAATAGTCACTATAAACATGTTTGCGCCACTATGGTACCATGGGTGCAAGAATGGAAATCACATTCAATGAGAATTTCTATTGAAATTCACTGAATTTCAGTGGTTTTAGTAGACGCCAAAATGATTACCTTCTAGTTAAAAATATATCGGTAGTATACATACATGATTTTGAATAAAATTCATAAAAATGAATATATGGATGAATTTTGAGAGATGTTTTTTGAACTTCGCTGGAAATCACCGAAATTCCTCAGAAACCGAACTTCGAAAATAGGTGCAGTACCATTAGAGGGATCGTCGATCGGCAGGCGACATCACACTGTAAATCAATTTGTGGACATGACTCGAGGTGATGGAGGACGTTGTGTCTGTGGTGAGATGGGCATTAATAAAATTTTCAAGTCATAATAATCTTGCATGCTACAATGCACCGTGGAACATGCATCCTTATAGTTACAAATCAGACTAGGTAAGTGGCACGAATTTGTTCAAGCAACCAGGATATCCACATGTTTTAGAAAACCGGTATGCAAAGTATGTGAAGTGTGAAGGCACGCAAGCAAATTAGGAACGACTCCTGGGTCACTCCAACAATGTCCCACTATGATTCATGTCCAACAACACCATGCAAGAACCGTTGATCCAACGCCAAGATTTGTCCAAACATTTACATATTTTTGAACTCTAAGAACACACAGTGCGGTTATTTTGCACCACAAACATTTTTCTTAATGTGTATGAACAAATTTGTAAAAACGATTGACTATGAACATTGATCGATCAGGTGCGAAATATTTAGAGTTAAGTCTAAGACGATTGTGACTCAGACACTCCCTAAATTAAAGTATATATTTTTATGTCGCTCAACTACGTTCATCGATCGATCAGGTGGACAAACAGGAGATCATTTATACGTTGGATTACAACAGTGTTGATCTTGAGCATTTTCCAAGTGCGGGTTTTATTTGTGAGTTCGATTTTTAAGTGCGAGGGTATTGAAACGGGGAAATGTATTGGTAGGGTTGTGATTTAATTAAACTCACAAGATAACACAACATGTGCATGTATGCTCGTCCCATAATTACACTATACAGAACTTGAATCTGCCATTTAATCATTTGGGCAAAATGCCTAGATGAGATCCCAATGGGAGTCTATGCCTCGGAACTCTTTTGCGGCAGAAACATATTCAGGTCAGGTACAGGATGCTTCTTCTTCGAAACAGGCTTTCGTCTCGCTATATTAATATAGCAACCAACCGATACAACTGCAAGGCCACTGTTGGGGCAAACAGCACAATCAAGCTCAAAAGAAACTAAAAAGAACAAAGAAGAGAAAACAAAGCTGACATCGGCGGTTCGACGAAAACAGAGATGACTCGCAACCACTGCGCCCTCCGGAGGATTCCACCATGCTTCTATGTACATGATGCTTGCTTGAGGCGACAAGCGAACAGTAACCTAACTCACGGCACACGAATTCCAGCATCTCCTGGCTGGCAAGTAGTTTTTTATTGCAAATTTCTCATCAACACATGCATCCAAAGTATTTTATCTCTTCTAACACATATAATCAGATCTGATAGAAGGCTATAGGAGATTGGGTTGGGGAAGAAGAATCAGAAGGAAATTTTCCACAATTGTTCGTGCAGTCTTCAAGTGTTTGATAGCAGATGTATTTAACCAAACAACAGTAGCAAAAGTTGCGCTTCTTGCAGGCTGGAATACCTTTTTGATGGCCACATAGTCCGTATGGTAAATTTATCTTCTTGTTGTTCATGTCCTCAATGATTCTGCCTATGGAATGAAAATTAAATTATTAGTATTTGTGTATGTGTCTACTGATTAATGACCAAGCAAGAGATGGTTCTAATTAGAATTAAAACAACAAT
This sequence comes from Puccinellia tenuiflora, assembly GCA_012064385.1. NCBI lineage: Eukaryota > Viridiplantae > Streptophyta > Magnoliopsida > Poales > Poaceae > Puccinellia > Puccinellia tenuiflora. The sequence continues at coordinate 750,865 of QRDG01002265.1, forward strand.
CTCTTAACACATCATACACATATGGCCAACAAGGTTACCAAACTATGCACGATGTGTGCACTAACTTCCAGTGGCGGAGCTTGGGCCAAAATTCGCGGGGGGGGGGGGGGGGGGGGGGGGTAATGGGCTGTGGGACATGTGCTAAAAAAACTTTAGGCTGATTTTCGGAAAAAATAGCCAGAATAACTACAAAGCATAGACCATTTTTTCATGGGTTGGGGGTGAAGGCCCAGGTTCGCCCCCACGAAGCTTCGCCACTGCTGACTACTCTAGCTAAATCGAAAGACTAATAGTGGGAAGACAATGAGGAAAAACACAACAGTATAGACCAATCTCATTTTAAAAATTGTGGCAATAAATTGATCAATTAATCTACAACTTACATTCCACCTGGCTAGTAGCAAGGCACATGAGAAGAAAAACTGCGAGCGCAGCTGGTGAACGGGTAAGATTCATGCACTTATCCATGGAAATGATACAAACACAACGCACGGTGTTCTCGTCTATGAGCGTGATTATGTTTTGTATAGATATGAACGGCAACAGATGTACACAATAAGCAATTATGTAAGTATTGTTAATTAGAATGCATTAATAATTTTCTAAGTTTTTCATGTGTATCCTTCCCATTTTGTAGCACATCATTAATGCAATTAATATTATGTTTAATTATCTCCTACTTTATAGATAAGTTCAAGAATATTGTAGCTAAATTTGAAAGTGTGTTGGTGGGGGTGTTATTACTCAATCACGTATATCCTAAAATATACTGGTTTGGATAACCACAAGCTCGCTGAAAATTATTGATAGATGCATTCTTCTTTGCATTGGCCCATTACTAGTTAGGAATTGAACGCTACCAAGCAGCAGTAGCAAAATTCATGCCTGCATTTAGGAATATCATCTGCTTCAAAGCCGCATAGTTTTTATACATGTATATTGATATTCTTGTTATCAATGGCTTCCATGATTCTATCTATAAATATGAAAATAAACCGTACTTGAATAACAAAGTAACAACCAAGCTCTAACAAGAAAAAATTTAGAACACTCAACCATACCAATTCAGAAAAAAGATGAAAATATGGAAACATGTGTAGTAACTACTCTACAAGAACTAGTATTGAAAGTTTGAAACACATCCATATGGAGAAGTATAGTAGCAACTCTATTTTGTAAGGGAAATATAATATGAATTCCTACTGCATCTCTTTAATTATACTTTTAGTGTGTCGAGTAAAACAATACAAGCTATTAAAACTTTAAAAGTGAGGTCAGCCCATAATTGAAAAACATGATGGGTCTTCCTATTTTGCAAAACTTTTCTTGCTTATCCCAACCACATACATTCTAATCATGAACACGGGTGAGCTGATGCATAGGCTTTGTTTTTTTCATGCAAACGATGAGATCCATAAGGTGTTTTTCCATGAGTGATTACGTTTTGTAATCAACACTACCTGATGTATTTCCGATGAACACGTCATTTATGATAGTTTTACCGACATATTGACAGGTTTCCTTGTATCCCCTCCCCTCTTCCACATCCAAAAACACTAACAGTGTATTTATTGTTTATTGGAATATATCAATTATGCCCTAGGTCGGTCATGCGCAAGCTCTATCACAAGGAAATTGTACTGAGGTATCTAAATAAACTTGATATTTTACAAGTATTGTTTGGTAAAAGTCTTAATGTCTGATCACACACATGTCGATATAAGTGAATTGGGGAGGGGTGTACCTCTTATGTTAGTTTATCTTTGAGTACTCAACATACAACATTAGCACAATGAAGCTTAGTCTTTTAAAACAAAAAGATCTAACTATACCGAAAAACCAACCAAAACACATATGATCAAAAACTAAAATAAAATTAATTATAAAATACACCTAAAACCAATGTTACAAATGTTCCTTTGTACCTTGAGGTTATAATCTAAGAAAGATCAAACCTGTGGAAAGTGACTTAACCTCGATGATTTTCTAGTACCACGTCAACCATCCACCCCAATAATTGTGAACCTCTATAAGATCAAATAAACACTTTTAGATATTTAATCAGATTTATCGAAAGTTATACTAAAATGGAATGTGAATATTGTCATTCAAGTTTCAGGCAAGAACCTCAAATTATATTTTCCTTCTAAGATATTTTCAAGAAATGCTAGGCCATAGAACCTGGAATTGAGATATTTCATGTGCTAAATTTTACACCAAGACGTACAGTTATTTATAACACGGTCTACAGATAAACTAATTTGGATTTTGTTTCTTTGAGATATCGAATTTATTTTGGATTTAGCTACAATTTAAAGATCTGAATTCTAGAAAATTTGTGATTATTAAAGAAAATTATTAAAAATTTCTCGAAGCGTGTTCTCTTGTATAAGTATAAAACCAACTTTGGAACACGAATACCTTGACTGTATATGTTTACGCGTAAGAAATTTAACACATATTAGTCTACGATATAATATGAGAGTCTTTATTTCTCCCAAATCATAGGGAAAATAAAATTCACATGTTATTGTCATTTTCGACATATCACACGTGTTCACTACCACAGGTGCTCACATTCATTCACCTCCACTAACCGATTCCACAACTCCAGAACAAAATTGATAGAACGATAAATATGAGTATTTCAAAATTATTTATAAAATAACAGACTAAACACTTTTTTAACAACAAAATTCTCATGTCTTACAACTAAGAAAGCTTCATAAAAAAACTAAGAAACATTTCAATTTTACTTAGAAAATAATAGACTAAACAGTTTTTTAACAACAAATTTATCATGTCTTACAACTAATAAACTTTCAGAAAAAACTATAATCAAATGTTTAACACTTGGCTCCCACCATATCAGCATTACTAATTATCAAAGTAGATTTATAATAGAAAAAAACTATACAATACGCTAGTACAAATGAGAAGTAAAATAATATGTTAACGATTTTCAGCATGGATGAGTGGGACTAGTGTATTTCCTGTGTTAACCAAATTTTGGTTCATGTGTGGTCTAATTGTTGTTTTTATCTTGTTTTTTCTTGGTCCAATTTTCTTTAGGTATGTTGGTATAGTTATGGCTAGTGGGCGTAATGTTACTATGATTGAGTTAGCTTCTTATATATTATTGTTGCCTTGTTTAGATTTCTTAAATTGCAAATACGATACTCGATTTCACATCCCATAATTAGCACAACTACTTTAGAACGTACAACCACTCATGTGCAAAAATTTAACCCCAAATGCATAAAACAGTTATATGCAATGTCAGGCTTTGTAATGTGTTGGTGTAAGTTGAGAATCGTACATTTGTACAAAACAAAATATCGGTAAAATAGTATTTAAGCTTGGAAATGTCCGTGTACCCAATTGTGAATTGCCCTTTTAGAAACATAAATTTCCAACTGTTCATAAAAAAACATAAATTTCCACAAATCTTATGTTCAATTCTAGGCCATAAAATGTGCAGCTACTCACTTACAAATTGGTAAGCCAGAGAGAGTGAGACCGCTGCCAAAGGGGCCCCACATGATCCTCTCACTCTGCTATCGTCTCCATCGCGGCATCGGCAACCTCTCGCCCTTTCCGACACGTGCACCTCATGTAAGCTCACTCTGCTCCACCACTGAGCTGCTGAGCAGCTGGTCCACTGAGCTCACTCAACACCACAAACTAGCTGGGGATATCTACTCGCTCGCTCGCTCGCTCGCCACCACACGGACCTAAATACATCCGAGCGCCATGCTGCCGTTATTCTCGCCGGCGGCCACCGCAGCGGTGACGCCGCCGCCGCGCCCGATCCCCGGAAGCTACGGCATCCCCGTGCTCGGCCCCATCCGCGACCGGCTGGACTACTTCTGGTTCCAGGGCCCCGACGAGTTCTTTCGCCGGCGCGCCGCGCAGCACCGGAGCACGGTGTTCCGGGCCAACATCCCGCCGACCTTCCCCTTCTTCTTGGGCGTCGACCCGCGCGTGGTCGCCGTCGTGGACTCCGCCGCCTTCACGGCGCTCTTCGACAGCTCCCTCGTCGACAAGCGCGACTGCCTCATCGGGCCCTACAACCCATCCGACTCCTTCACGGGCGGCACCCGCGTCGGCGTGTACCTCGACACCGAGGAGCCCGAGCACGCGCGCACCAAGGCCTTCGCCATCGACCTCCTCCGCCGCAGCTCCCGCGTGTGGGCCTCCGAGTTCCTCGCCGGCGTCGACGGCATGCTCGCCGCCGTCGAGTCCGACCTCGACGCCGGCAAGGAGGGCGGCGCCAGCTTCATTGTCCCGCTGCAGCAGTGCATCTTCCGGTTCCTGTGCAAGGCGGTGGTCGGCGCCGACACCGCCGCCGAGGACCTCGTCCACCGGTTCGGGGTCTACATCCTGGACGTGTGGCTGGGCCTCCAGCTGGTGCCGACGCAGAAGATCGGCGCCATCCCGCAGCCGCTCGAGGAGCTCCTCTTCCACTCCTTCCCGTTCCCGTCCATCCTCATCAAGCCGGGCTACGACATGCTCTACCGCTTCGTCGAGAAGCACGGCGCCGAGGCCGTCGCCGTCGGCGTGGACGACCACGGCCTCACCGCCAAGGACGCCGTCAACAACATCCTCTTCGTGCTCGGCTTCAACGCCTTCGGCGGCTTCTCGGTCTTCCTCCCCTTCCTCGCCCTCGAGATCGGCAAGGCCGACTCCGCCGCGCTGCGTACCCGGCTCCGCGACGAGGTCCGCGCCGCGCTGGAGGAGACCGGCGGCGAGGTCGGGTTCGCGGCGGTGGCGAAGGGGAGGATGCCGCTGGTGCGGTCGACGGTGTACGAGGTGCTCCGGACGCGGCCGCCCGTGCCGCTGCAGTTCGGGCGCGCGCGGCGGGACTTCGTGCTGCGCTCCCACGGCGGCGAGGGCTTCGCAGTGTCCGCCGGGGAGATGCTGTGCGGGTACCAGCCGCTGGCGATGCGCGACCCGGCGGTGTTCGACCGGCCGGAGGAGTTCGTGGCCGACAGGTTCGTCGGGGAGGAAGGGGAGGCGCTGCTCCGGCACGTGTACTGGTCCAACGGGCCCGAGACGGAGGACGCCACGGTGGGGAACAAGCAGTGCGCCGCCAAGGACGCCGTCATCGCCACCGCGTGCATGCTCGTGGCCGAGCTGTTCCGGCGGTACGACGACTTCGAGTGCGACGGCACGTCCTTCACCAAGCTCGAGAAGAGGCAGTCGCAGCCAAGCCAGCTGAGCTCGATGACGTCCACGTCAGCTGCGTCTAGGACGTGATTAATTAGTCTATTTTTTTCACTCGCAGTTGATAAGATGAGCTGGTAAATAATAAAAATAAAGTTTGTCTGCTCTCTCCGGTTCACAACTTCCTTGTAATTATGTCTGTGATATGCACTCAATTATGGTGGTAAAAATGTATATACTGACAAAATACACTTGTATTAGCATTTTCCAACACTAACTTTTGTTAGGGTATTTTCCAACACTAACTAGTGTGGGGTAGAGGAGAGCGGTCGTTCCCTGGCTCCGTAATTTTTTTAACAACTTACAAGAAATAAAAATAAACCTACATGTAGGTGTGATCTATATAGTTATGTAAATTTTCCAACAGATGTTTTTCATTTGTGGGTCGTACAAAAATACAAACATGTGATTACATAATAGTGAAAAGTACATACATTATTTTTCTATGCCCCTCAAATTAAAGTGTTTCTTTATGAAAAAATACAGTTACAAAGTTAAGGTTTGTATGTACCTGTGATAAAATCTCAATATGTTTCCAAAAACATAGCATATTTGGATTTGCGAATAGAAACTTCAAAATTGTGTTTTCTTTGAAAACCGGGACCGGGGAGGCGAGGAGCCTGAGCTCAACTTGTAATTCATTGGGAAATCGAGTTAGTTTGCGAGTAGACAGAAATATGACATTAGATTTCCAAGAGGCAGGGATCAAAGGCAAGAAACACCAGTAGATTCATAGGTGACTCTACTTGCGATCTGTACCACAAGGATTGTTTTTTTTTTTTTTTTTTTGCGACTAACTCCAGATATATTAACCGAACATTGCAGTACAGAACCCAAAGAACAAGGAAATTACAACCAGGTCCCTGGGAACCCACTCCTCTGCAACCACCGACGCGGACCGAAGACGCGCCGCCGGACCGCCTCCGCCGCTCCCTCCTGGAGCCAGCGGGAACCTTGTATCTTCAGGCGGCATCACCACGGACGGGAAGTCGTCGATCTCGGCCTCTGCGTGCCCGCACGACGACGGAGAAGACGAGCAGAGCACCAGCAAGTTCAGGTCGTCTCCCACACGAAGGAGGGAGGAAAATCCAGAGCTTCTCCAACCTACAGCACACATCTCACAGATCCCACACCGTCGCTGGAGAGGACGACGGCGCCGCAGCAACAGGACCGGAGCACAGGGATCCCAACAAACGCGCCCGCCGGCGCTGCCTCGACGAACGCAAGAAGGGAACAGAAACCTCCAGAGATCGAAAGATCTCCGAAGACCAAAATCCTCCATCACCACGTCGCTGCCACCAACGGGAGAGGAGGCCCAAGATCCGCCATCTCCTCGACGCCGCCAAAGGCACCGTCGAAGTGGGGGGAGATGCAGAACGCTTATTCGCCACAGCAGCTCCGCTTCCCCCACCGGAGCAGCGCCGCCACGAAACCCTATCCTACCTCTATGTACAAGCCGCACGAGCGCCGGGGATCCCCCACCCGCCACCCGCCGCCGGAGCGGCAAGTAGAGGGTGAGGAACCCCACGGTCTCGCCGGCAGATCGAGGAGGAGACGAAGTCGACTTCCTTTTCGCCTTCTCAACTGTAGCAGGAGAGGAGGGGTGTACCACAAGGATTTTTGACACTAACAACACCACACGCTTGCATGGGGACTAGACAGCAGACCAACAATGACAGCAGAGCGAATTTTGGCGCGGACAAACAACTCCCTCCGCTTCAAATTAGTTGTCATGTACAAATATCCTGTGTTGTTTGGTTGTGCAATTGCAAGGTCCAGAAATCCCCAGGTACAAGGGCACATCACTTGTGAATGCAAGAGACCAAGTGTCCCGTCCCACATACATCACATGTGCTGCAGACGGTACATGGGCACGCACGACAAAAAAACCAATTCACAACAATCCAAAGCTTGAGAGCTGCTGATGATGCAAGTTCACAGCACGGCACAACAAGGGAAAAACGAGCAAGAAAACAAGTTGCCGAGATCTTGGATAGATAATACAAGAGAAAAATGAGAGGAGGAGAATTGGAAACAACGACATGTCGTGAAGCAGCGCAACAGGGAAGTCAGAATGTCAGATGCAAACGTAACTTGTACTTAGAGACAAACGAAAATACATCGAAATTTGAATTTCGATACCTCAAGTATGGTTCATACTTTGTATCTCGACTCGGCCATGAATGGCCTGATCGCCAGTGGAAGCACAGGCAAAAGTTCGGAGAAAAGGAGACAGTTATAGATGCACTGCCTGTTCATGCATAAAGGGATGCTCAAGGTACATTCTGCTACAACTACAGATCATAGACTATTGTTCCTTTCTATTCCCATAAATACATATAACACCGCCCTAATTATCCACAGGTGCAAGCTTTGTGCTAATGGGACACATATCGATCCCAATAATGAAGATATGACAGTCGGTAATGTTATGTTATCAGCTCCCAGGAAATTGGGTCTTACAGAAGTACACTCCGCACAAGGCATACCAATTTGATCAAGGAAAATGACATGTCGATCAACTCAATGCTTTCCTTGCAGAAGGCAGACCAGTTTGATCTAGGACAACCACACAAGTGCATATGAACAAGCACCCGAAGCTATGAACCAGATAATCTCCTTGGGAGGAAAACATTGTGTCCACACCTGCCACCGCAAGTGCAGTGTAGAATGTTAATCACCTACTATCGCTATGACCAGTACAAGCACCGTACCACTATATTACTGTAATATAAATTTATAATTATGAAAAAAATCCTGCCTTAGTTGACTCATTGTATATACCATACTTAATCGAAACTGCTTCTGTACTGCTCAAACCTCATGATGCCACTATGCATTTCAAATTCGGAATATAAAAAATCCAGCACAGAGCATCATATGTATTCAACACAGAACTTAAGAACTATTTTGCCTCCCTCTATAACAAACACTCCCACCGGTCCAGCTATTATCTTGTTGCTGACATCATTTCTGTGTCGACGAAATAATCACGGTCTACACTGCATCCACACCAAGGATTACGAGTCAACAAGTCAATCTGGGGTAGCGATTCATAGACTAGTCGGGACTAGTCATGACTCATGTAGACT